>CAJHQP010008371.1:0-27323 GCA_905132765.1 Moricandia arvensis
TTCAGTCAAAGTCAAAACCCAACCTACATGGATGATAAAAGTACTATTATACCTTATGACCAAAATCCCTCATAAAAAAGTAAGATAGTGTATTTACGTCTATCATTTGTTAGTCTACACGTACAGAAAGAAGTCTACACTAGCTGTAGACATCGTACGAAGTCTATTCGTTCTGCTAGACTTGCGTATGTAGTCTATACCATAAATTTATCTAATAATTTAATTTTAAAAAACAATGTTATAAAAATAATTGCGTATTTTTACGTAATCATTAATTAATGAGATATGAAGTAAAAAATTAAAGTATATAGTAACACATTTAAGCGAACATACACTAATTTGTGTACCATGTCTTCACCACATGTTCAGCGTTAGAAAACAACGTAGCTCTTAACATTGTTCATGTCTTTCTAGTAGTAGATTCATAGCTAGATTTTAGATCTAGATTTTTTTGTTTTATTGACGTTAAATCTGCTTATTAATCTTTAGTGGTTACAGTTGTGTTAATTGATATTTGAATCAGTAATTCTAAACTCGTTTTGATGACCAAGCAAAACATTTAGGTTTGACATCTGTGGTTTAGAGCGTCGTAGACATATTATAAATCGTCTACATTATATGCTAAACCTTTTTAGTCTCAGTCGTATTGCTTCTTAGAAAAAATCCTAAATTCATAAATTTAAACATTTATAAAAATGCTTAATCATATATTATGACTATAAAATTTAATAAATAAATAATAATAAACATATTGAGTAACATCATATATTAATTCTTGTAAAAATAAAGGCGAATAAAATAAAAATCGTGTTAGACTTTCTAAGAGTCTACACACAATTTAACCTAACCGGATTTAACCAATATAATTATACTAATCAATTAACCAAACTTCTTTAACCTAACCAGAAAAGTTACCAGCATATAAATACGATTTCTCAAGCTTTCGCGTAAAAAAACTCTAATCTTCTCGTATCTCTCTCAGCGATTTCCGGCGAACGATCCACGTCCGTTGTTTCCGTCGATCGCGCTCGTCTCTGTCTGCTCCGCTCGCTCTGGTAAGTTAAATGTCTCGGTTTTACCTCTCCGTCGATAAAAAATGACCACCTTTACCTTTTCTTCTTTTCAGATCTGAGCGGACGACTTCTAAGGAAGGGCGCTTCTCGTCCAAATCTCTGACTTCGGTCAGTATCACGCTTCTACTTCATCTCTCTGTCATCTCTCATACCTCAGCTGCAGGACTGTGCCTTCATCTTTCACGACGTACGTCTCATCTGTCATCTTATCTCTCGTTACTAATAATCTACAAGCTGCATCCTTGTTTACTACCTTTTAGTTTCTTGATTCAGATCTGAGTCGTCCAGTCTAGATCATTTCTCTAACGAGCGCACATCTCTCTAATCCATTTCTCTGCTTCTGGTCAGTCTACTTCATTTTGAAGTGTAGGCTGTTTAATTTGACGTTTGTTTGAATTTGTAAGACTGATGTTTTGAATTTGTAGGACTTCTCATGTAGACTGATGTTTGAATTGTAAACTGTGTTTTAAATTTGGTAGACTTCTATGTGTACATGATGTTTTTGGAATTCTGAAAGGTTATAAAATCTTTAGGACTTTTTATAAAATCTTTAGGGACTTTTTATAAATCTTTTGTAGATCGTAAATCTTAGGATTTTATAAACTGTAGATTTCTTCATAAAAAGTGTGATCTACTTCAGCTTGTATGAGATCTCGCTATAGTTTCTGAAAAAGTGTCAAAAATATAATATTTTAATTAAACTACTGTTGATGAACGGTTACATATGTGATATTTGCTGGATGATCCACGAGAGCTTGTATACTCTAGGGCAGGACATGAATCCCGTCTAAAGCATGCTTACTACAGTGATGACGAGCAAGCTCTTCATGCTCTCTAAATGCACTCGACGAAAGGAATGGAGGAGCTCAAGAATCTCGACGATTAGGTAGTGTCTTGAAGTTCGAATTGTTTCGGATGGGCTCGAGGCTGGTGGCACTATATACGTTGTGTTTTCAGCTTCGAGTGCAAGAGAAGTATGAGTTGCGGACTCTTGCCAGGTGTTCAGCCAGTGAGGTTTTCTCTGCTGAATTTGTAGATAACTGCTGAAACTGTGAGTATCGTGAGAATCCTGAGTCCTTGGTTGAGTAAATGATGACACTGAAAGCATTTTGGGGCGGTCTGGGAGTGCATCATCGACGGGATCCAAGTTTGCATGAATTAACTACTGTTGTGTCAGAAGTGCGTGAACATGGTCTCGAGAAGATGTGCATTTATGGGTATCTAGCCATCTATGCTGGCTTCATCGAAGCACCAAGAACCCGACACCCACACGAGCTAGCCTGGCTAGGTTAGTGATGGTATCTAGATGTTTTGAAGATTACTGTGAGGGAAGAGTTGCGTTTATATTCTTGATGGACTCAGTGAGGTTGCAAGTTGGAACGGACGTATGCTATTGAAGGCTTCATTCAGGTTCTTCAAGTCTCGGGTCTATCAGTTGTCTCCTGAATTGCAGTCTGGGTCTTGGTGAACTATAGAGGTTTCGACCCACCTCTACTTAGCTTCTCAGGTTGCAGAGGCAAGACAAATATCAAGGGAACATTCTGCAAACAGGTACTGCTTTCGTATGTTTATGTATGTATTATGTGTCTAAGTGGTTTTTATACTAACTTTATATCTTATTTTCTCGAGACTAGGCTACAACTTTACTGTGAAGGCAGTACTCTGAATGTTCTCTCTGGATGATGATCTGGATGATAAAGGGCTGATACATAGTGAATGCAATTGTTTCTTCAGGCTTGGGTGTGGGAACAAGTCACTGGCTCTGTCGACACATACTGTTCACAAATGTGAAGGGGAGATCCATCCGATGAAGACAGAGTTGGTCAGATTGTGCGAGCAAGGAATCACGCAACTCTTCCACTGAGTCCGATGGGAGATCACGCAAGAAGGCTCAGTGAGACCCTGCTGGATATGGAGACCTTTGAAGCAGAATAGGTCATTGGCTAACTGGTCATGACTCTAATATGGTTGAGGGCTCACAGATGCGAGGACACTGCTGAGAGACACATCGCATGATTGAGGGCTTACTGCGATGATGGGAACCTGTAGAGAAGATGTGCGTGAGGGCTGGAGGAAGACACACCAAAGCTGGTTCCATCTGCTGATGTACCTGAGGCAGACAATTCTGATGGAAGATTCTGATGGAGACATGCTGCGAGGACATAGCTGAGAAATCAAAGCTGAGGATGCGACGCCCACACCACAGAGTGACAACAAGAGCCAAGCTAAGGCGCCAAGCCACTGGGTTAGTAAACCTCTACCAAACACTCACTCCAAAAGAGGCACAAAAACAGTGAAAAAGAATAACTTGTCTGCATTTGGCATTTGGACGATGAACATTTTTTCATGTTGTCTGGAACCTGGAATATTAGCTTGTTTTGGTTTGAATAACGTGTGCATTTGACTGCTCTCTTTGGTTGTCTATTGTAAATGGATGCTGTGCTTATTAATGGCTGTTTACTATAATACGTGTTCTTACACTATATTGGAAAACACATGTAGAGTGAGATGAGAATGGGTTGTAAGTGTTGTTATATATGACAAGAACGAAAACAATCCACAATCACATTGATTATGGCTCTGCTGAGTAAACTGAATCAGTTAGTAAACTGAGAGCGGCTCGGCATCTGATGGCCGTGCTGCTAAGAGGGACAGGCAACGTAGGCTTGACGGCAACTCAGCAATCCCTTTTTCGCTGGAACAGCACGACAAAGAGTTATCCATACCTAACAAGCGAAGCGAGTCAGGGATTAACCATTTGCTGTGTTGAGCACAAAAGCTCACTGTCTCTTCATTGATTGGCTGAAATCTTGACCGTAAGTCATCCATCTTTATATACTTCTCCTTAGTATTAAGAAATTGGTAGTGTTTTTTAATTTATTGATTTGATTATTGACAGCAAATGCGACAGAGGTGTGTGGCTCTTCAAGTTTTTGGTTTACACACCTAACTCCTAAGGAATGGTTGAGTGACACGGTATGTAGACTTCTCTCACATGCAGACTTCTTTGATGTAGTAAACTTCTGATGCAGAAGTCTATATTTTGTAATGTAGCACATGGATGCTGGAATTATCTCTAAGACTCCGATACACAAGCACCGGAATGGTTTAGGTCGACTAGAATTTGCTTCTGGATGTTGTGTTTACTCAAGTCTGGACATCAAAGTACTCAGAGTTTCTGGACTCTCTACAATCCTAACGGCTCAGGTAACTACTGCCTCTGGGCTTTGAATCTATTATTTTTTAATTTAGAAGCACAGAGACAGACTTATTAATCATTTTTTATTAGTTGGATTTCATGTAATTAAGAATCATTTTCTTGACACCTCAGGTACTACTGCCTCTGGGGGCATTGAACTACTAACAGGCGAGGAACCAGCATATTGCAGATCAGATAAGACATGGCGTGGAGATTGATGATATACTATGCCATTATTTGTCAAGAAGAATCATTGGGTAGCTTGCTGGATATCATTCCGAGAGACACATAGTGATTTGGGATAGTGATGTTGCTTACCTAAGATGAAGAATGGCTAATACGTGAAGCCTGCTTGCACACATGGTGTCGTACATGCTGCATATGTTATCTCGCGGTGAGGAGAGGGAGTTTGTACACAGTTGATTTCACACATGAGGGGGTTCGCATACTGGGGTACAAAACAACAAAGTGGTGACTGTGGAGTGTATTGCTTGAAGTATATAGAATGTCATGCACTTGGCATGACATTCCACCTCATGATATTGTGATAAGAACATCCAGAGATCAGGACTCAGATGGCGACTCAGATATTTGATGTGGACAGCATAACGACACAGAGAAAGTCGTTACTACAGCAATCTGGGTGTCTATGACTAAGGTTTGCAATCACTTTTTTGGGTAGATTTGCGAAGTGTGCAGTTGTTTTTGGTGACTTTCTCATCGGATATATGTAGGTGACGTGTAGTCTTATTGTACTGACTATTGTATTCTGCTGTGAGTACTAGACTGTTGTAGCAGGCTTTTGTACCAGACTTATGGTTGTAACAAACTTGTGTAATTTGCTTGCAGCAGACTTAAGTATTAGTACTATACTTTTACCGAAGACTTTTACAGAGTCTCGCTACTCGCACATATTCTATCAACTATCATCTTTGTATCAGTATAGTACTCCTTTCTTTCAGAGATTCATTAGACTCACGTATCGACAAACAAAAGTACAACTCTAATACAATCCAGAGACTTAAATAGTCTTTCTCTATAAGAGACTTAAAAAGAAGTCTACTTTTGTTTAAAGAAGACTAACCACGTTGATCGCACGAACGTTGTACACAGTTTATTCACACATGAGCGGGTCTCGGCATCTGAGGTACCACAAAACAAACAAAGTGGTGATTGTGGAGTGTATTGCTTGAAGTATAATAGAATGTCATGTACTTGGCATGACATTCCCACCTCATGATCTGTGTGATAAGAACATCAAGAGCATCAGACTCAGATGAACTCAGATATTTGATGAGACCAGCATAAATGGCACAGAGAAAGTCGACTACAAGCATCTGGGTGTCTATGACGAAGTTTGCAATCCATTTTTTGGTAGAATTAGAGGAAAGTGTGAGTTTTTTGGTGACTTTCCTCATCGGATATATGTAGGTTGACATAGTATCATTTGTACCTGACTATTGTATTGTGTTGTGAGTAACAGACTGTTGTAGCAGACTTTTGTACAGACTTATGGTTTTAACAAACTTGTGTATTTGCTTGCAGCAACTTAAGTATTAGTCTTCTTTTACAGAAGACTTTTACAGAAATTCTGCTACTCGACTATCTATCAAATTATTCATCCTTTGTATCAGTATAGTACTCTTTTTTAGAGGTTTTTAACTCATATTCGACAAAGTGTGCAACTCCAATACAATCCAGAGACTTACATATTAGTCTCTCCTTTATAAGAGACTTAAAAAGAAGTCTACTTTGTGGTTAGGGGTTCGTAGACATATTATAAAGTCTACATAGATGAGAACCTTTTTTTCAGTCTACACACAGTTTAACCTAACCGATTTAACCAATATAATTTGATGATCAAATAAACATTTACGTTTGAGATTTGTGGTTAAGGGTCTGTAGACATATTATAAGTCTACGTAGATGTAGACCGTTTCAGTCTACACATAGTTTAACCTAACCGGATTTTTAACTTATTCGACAAAAGTACAACTCCAATACAATCAAGAGACTTACATATAGTTCCTATATAAGAGACTTAAAAAGAAGTCTACTTTTGTCAAAGAAGACTAACACGTTGGTCTGCACGACAGAAAGTAACATTAAGACCTAAGATTTCAACAAAAGTTCATCAATAAGATAACATCCAAAGAAACAATACTGATAAGTTCAATACATAAGACAACATCCAAGCAACAATACTGATAAGTTCAATACATAAGACATAAGACAACTTCAAAGCAATAATACAATTGATAAGTTCAACACATAAGAGTAAGACATAAGAAACACATAAGAGATAAGACATACGTTGAACAATAGAGATAAGACACTGGTTTAACTGGACAGTTTGGACGAGTGTGACCCGGTTGTTTGCACTGGGAGCAACTATAGTCCTTGTGTAGTTTTCGCGGTTGCTTTCCCGCATCCTTGAAATTTCTAGCCCAAGACTGCCACCGAGACTTCTTTTGCCTACCCGGACCCACGCTGACATCTGGAGGAAGACATTTAGTGTGTCAGAAGCTCCTTTATCCTCAGTGGTAGACTCCTGTGTCATCACTTTTGGAGCTTCCAAGACATCACTTTTGGGATAGATATTTGCCGCGTATGCTGAAAAAGGGTAATTCTTGAATATGATGGGCATACCAGCGTAGAGACATGAATATTTGAAGCGCTTTGCAGGTGTTATGGCATGTGACAAGGTATCTTCTCAATATCAAACACACCACATTGACACCTCCGAAGTTCCAAGTCAACAACAAATCTCGATGTCCTCCTTTCACGACAATCGCCACCATCAATACGTTCCACAGTCATCATATCTGCATACTCTTCACGAATAACCAACAAATTTTCAACTCCTGACTATGCTGTGATTGAGACTAAAAGCATCTTCTCTCCTCTTAAAGTATCACCTTCCTAGCTTCTCGCGTATAAATTCTAAAAGGAATGAGATGGGTGAACTCTTTGGCTGGCTTAAGTGCGGAGTTGATAGATTCTGCGATGTTTCTAGTCTTTATGTTGTATCGGTTCGACCTTGAAGTGAACTCTTGACCATAACGAGACATCAGCATTCTCCAAATATGTTGCAAGGCTGGGGTTTATACTCCGTATCTCATCCATGTAGCGGTCAAAATCAAAAGCGTATGTGCATAAGCAGCGCCTTTGACCAAATACAAATCATGTGTTTTCCTTGAACTTTTGAAACTATGTTTGTTGTAGATGATAATAACATATCCCTCGCCTTGCCCAAGGGAAAACCTTCTCACACGCGTCTTAAATGGAGCGGTGCCTGTCAGAAACTATCACAAAGCATACTCATCTGAAACACACCTCCGCAAATTGGTAAAAAACCATTCCCACGACTCATCATTCTCCGCATCCACAATCGCAAAGCCAATGAGATATCTGAAATTACGTCTTGGCAGCTGCCACTAGCATAACTCCTTCATACTTTCACATAGATGAGTCCCATCCACCACAATAACCCTCCTAAGATAGGTAAAACCAGCTATCGAAGCTCCAAAAGATAGGAATAGATACTTAAATCTGTTTTCATCATCTTTCTCAAGACATGTGATAGTTCCCGGATTCGATATCTCGATCTGACGCAAATAAGAAGCAAATTCTCATATTCCATCTCCGCTGTTCCTCTCACCAATTCTTGGGCAGATAACAAGCTCGGTACGGACAGTGTTGTAATCTAGGGTCATCCCACACATGTCTTCATCGCATCTTTGATATGCTTTGGTGTAAGCCATCTATAATCCCAACCCGATCTATGATAGTCTTGCAACATATTTCGGAGTATATTGTTTTCGTTGAGACATTCGATCCGCACTGAACATGTATGAGTTTTCAATATTTTTGTCACCCAAATGTCTTTGGTCCATGCTTCACACTCGCTCTAAGCTTCCAACCACATCTTGAACACGACACTTAGCCACATACAGAGTTTTCGTTGTCTTATATGCTGTGAATGTAAATTTACCTTTCACAGCCACCGAACTTCGGCTTTGAAACAAGCTCATCCTTACTAGCAAAACTCTGACCGACATATATATTGTCGTTAAGGGACAGTGATCTTTCTCAGTACCAGAGACACTGTGCTTTATGCCATCATAGAGCGTTTCCATTGCATCATCGTCAGATTCCTCACCTTTCACTTTTCCGTAATCACAATAGTTTACACCATCGCAGCATCAACAACATCAGCAGTGGCTTGAACATCGTCAACAACAATATTATCTTCATCCAACCCTTCATCCAACTTTTCATCAATATGTTCTTCATCACTATCTTCATCAGCAAAAATACCATCATCACCATCAGACACATAAGCATCGTCCCAGCTCCAGCTTCTACTTGGCTCTGGCTGATATACAAAGGCGGACAAATGTGTCTTGATAACTCGATCAAGTTCTGCACTTGTCTATCATTCGTGACATGCACTGAGGAGTATCAGGGGACATTTTCTGAGAAATGACGTCGGTAAGGAATACGCTAGAAGCACCTTCTCGATTTTCTTGTCCGATCATAATCTTCTTGTGCCATTTCAAGAAGTTCACCATGTGTACAACCATCATGCACAACGAACATCTCCCTCCTTTCGATTATTGACCACAAACTCCCACAAAGACTCTTCACCACCCATTCTCCGTATACAACAGGTATTTGAGCCATTTCCTGCACAGGTTTACATAATTAGCTAAGAAGTATTTCATCTTTCTTAAACAATTAACGTGACTTACTAATATGTCTACAATTGTTTCCTAGTAATATAGCAAAATCAAAAGTATTATACTTTCATAATTACAACAGTTTTTCTATCCAAAATCACTCAACTCATTAGGATTAACTATTACACACTTTCAAACGAAAAAATTGTGAAAACATTTAATGCATGTACACAAATTAACTTTTATGTAAATCTCGAAATAGACTCCATGTTCAGTCTATAACGTTGTAGACTTTCTTTTCAGTTTACATCGTAGACGGTCAGATATGTCTACTTTTTGGGTTAGTTTTTGCAATTGACCATTTTACGGGTTACTTTTTATAGTTGAAGAAAGTTGTGATTTTATTAAGCAGACTTCGTTTTCAGTCTACAATTCAAAAGGTTAGTTTTCGCTATTGACCAGAGTCCAGGATTTGAATTTCAGAAGGTAGACTAATATACAGTCTACATGTTTAATTTTTTGAATGAGGTTAGTTTTGCAATTGACTATGTTTGACTTTTTAGGGGGTAGACTGAAATGAACGTCTACAGATTTGCAGACTTCCCAAGAAGTCTACTCTCAAATCCGACGAGTCAGTTTTGCATTTGACAAAATAAAAAATAGACTTCACGGGTATGTCTACTTTTTGTTTTTCGGAAGAGAAGATTGCATATGAGTCTACATATTAAAAAAAATATTTTAAAAAGTTTTAGTCAAACAAAACTACCTTTTCAACGCAGTCAAAATTTTGGTCAAAATGCAAACTGACCTCTTCGTAGACTTATGTTGAAGTCTACTCTTCGTAGACTTATGTTGAAGTCTATTTATGAAAAGTCACAAGTTCATTCAAAATGCAAAACTAACCTCTTTTGCGTAGTCGTCTTTGTAGGTCTACGTACTTTTTTGTTTTTGTTGTCAAAGGTTAAGATGTAGACTGTCGGGGAAGGCTACGTTACAAAAAAATCCGTTTACTCAATTGCAAAACTGACCTGTGCGTTGACAAATGACTGCATTGTATGTCTACATAAGGCGTAGACCATATAAAAACAGTCTTACTATCGCGACACAGATCTGAGAGAAACGACTTAAAACCATGAAAATAGTTACTTTTTTGCAGTGTGAAGCTCATTTCCAGCCTTTTCAAACCGTCAAACTCCAATAATGACCAAAATGAAACATTTTTGACGATTCACAAGTGAAAAAACACGAAATTATGAAATTTATGATTATGAAAATGAAGTTAAGAGAGATTTTTAGATGGAAATGTAGAGAAAATGAGAGGAAATGAAGATGTTGCTTTGTTAAAATGAGAAAAAGTGTTGAAATTCAATTCTAAAGTTTTAAGAGATCAAAAATGGTGGTTGAAAATATTGATGATGATGGCATAGTTTGTAATTAAGAAAGAAATGTTAGGGTGTATTTGATTGTTTTGTATTTTCGAAATTAAATAATAAATAATAATAATGGCAAATTTGTAAATAATCAAAACTTATGGGTATTATGGAAAATTCAATGATGAATAGTAACTAAAAAAGAGAGGTTAGTTTTGGTTTGACTTGAATTTTAGTTGTTTTTGAAAAAACCCTTGAATAAAGTGATATTATTGATTTTAGACGTACCTTTTATATATATTTTAAATAAAATAATGAAAAAGTAAAATTATAGACACTCAATATATCATTTTTTCAATACTTTCTCTAATGATTAAACGCGTAAGCAAATTCACTCAAATGACTCCTCAATTAATATCTACAATCAAATTATAATAATATTTGCAGTACGTCACTAATGATTGATACATAAGCAATATTATTTAAATGACTTCAATTAATTATATAGGAGGATAATATTTCTTTTAAAATATAGAAATCATTTAAATTTTATTTTTATTTATTTTTCATTTTTATATCTCATACTAAATATTAAAAATAATTTAAAATACTTTTTTTGTAAAGCATCAAAATTGTAATAAATTACAATAAAAATATAAACTAATACCAAATTAAATGAACTTATTTCTGTTCTCCTTATCGTCATTCGCTAGATTTTTTCAAGTGTCATAGTGAAATCTTCATCAAAAATAAAATAAGGCTGATTCGATAATATACAATAAGAAGTCATCAATTTTACAAAACTGTTAGATATACAAGTATATGCGACAACAAAGGAAAAAAATATGTTAACCAGAAAACAAAATGTGAAATCTGATTTTTGTTTGTAATAGAATTTTTTTTCTTTCAGGTAAGTTTAAAAAAAAGAGATTTATCCCAAAATGGAACAAAAACTCACCTTTTTGTCCCTTAGTATATATATCACCCTTAAGTTGTCTCCTTATATAATATTTTTGATAACCCAGAATTAGCTCTACATTAATCACCTTAATCAAAATCCATATTTATATTTATTAAACTAATCAAATAAAAAAAAAATAGAAAAAGGGAACAAAAATACCCAAATCGACAATGTAACTCTAATCTCTCTTTTTCTCGAGGACAAGAATTCCCAAATCCCTCTCTCTCTCTCGAAAAAACACTGGTTCTCTCGGTGAAATCAACGGCGAGACCAACCACCAGTGTAATCGAGTCTCTCTTCTGGCGGAACCCACCGGTGTAATCGGGTCTTTCTTCAGCGAACCTTTCAACTTACTCCACCTCTCTCTCTCTCTCTCTCTCTCTCCCTCTCTCTCTCTCTCTCTCTCTCTCTCTCTCTCTCCTCTCTCTCTCTCTCTTCTCTCTCTCTCTCTCTCTCTCTCTCTCTCTCTGAACACGAAAGCGATCTACGAGCTTTTTCGGTCATTTCTGAATTCGACTCTGCCCATCTCCGCCCTCTCTTTGTCTGAAATCCTTAGCACTGAAGGTAAAGCGACAAACCTTATCCTTCCATTTTTTTTCTTTTGCATGTGTATGTCCACTCTTCTTGTTTGTATGTTCTTCAATCTGGTTCTTTTATTGCATGTGGCTTTGTGTTTGTGTTCTTCGTTCGGGTTACTCCTATTACATTTCTTTATCATGATAACAAAGATGTTTATGTTCTATTTGTTATCTGATTATGCGAACCGATTCATTTGTGAATTTTCTTAGTTTTCTTAATTGATTGCTTGTTAACTGTCATGTATGTGTAGATTTTTTGAAATCGTGTTTTAATGATGATTTTTTTTGTCTTGAACGTGATTGTCAAAAAGTTATAATGAACCAAAATTTTTTGCTTGAAATCGTGTTTGTGTATTGTCTTCTGTTAGTCTTTGATTGTTCTTAAGTTTATTTCTTTAAGTTAAATCAATATCTTTTAACTTAAATTAATTTGTTTTTTTCTGTAGATATAGATGCAGAGCTACCTAAGGCCTTTATATAGAGAGGGTTTCGAAACCTCAGGTGAAGAAGATCAACAACAGCTGCCGCATGTCACTTCTCAAAATTCTGAAGAAAGCTATGTCTGAAGAATACTCAGAAGTGAAGATAGACCATGTGTTCACACACATCATGGCCATTCAGCAAAATGGGCTCAAGTTTTCGGGGAAAATGGTGCATACCTTCTTGTGTAAGGAGATGATTACCTCGAAGATGCATGAGAAAATGGTTTGTCTTTGCAAGGACTGATTGTTCGGACTGATATTACACACAGGAGAGACGAGACTATCCCGAGTCTCGTTGCCCATGGGAGACGAGACCATATCTGATTCTCGTCGCTCACGGGCGATGAGACCATCTCCAAATCTCGTCTCCCATGCGATGAGACCACCTCCCCCTCGTCGACCTTTCCTTCGATTCTTGACCGAACTGATCCTTGTTTCGTCTCATTTGGAGTTTTCGTATAAGTTTTACAATAAAAACATCAAAGAGTTGTCTTCTCGTAAAACTTCAAATCACTCGTATTAAAACGGTAACAGTTAACTCAACACCATTGTTATCTTAACTATACGATTGGTTTTACTATCTCACATAACAAACGGCATGTGAAATCGTTTAAAAAGTGATTTCTTCGAAAGAAATCGTAAAAACGTTTTAAGTCGAAAAAACGACCCGAGAAGGTCTAAAAAGCAACAAAATCTCAATCGTGATTTTAGATGAGAATGAGCTCAAATTACAATGAAATTACTTGATTTTCGCTGACGATAAATGAAAAAGAAGATAAATGTCAAGTTTCAAAGATAACATGAAGATCGAGAGGATAAGGAAGATTTTGGCGAAGATATAAACTCGAAACGGGGGCATAAAGGAAAGAATGCTTACCATGGAAGCATATATAAGAAGAGCCAAGGCAAGGAGCACAAGGACGATTTTTCAGACTCTTAGAACTTTTTGCACCTAGAAACCTTAGGCATTTTCTCGACATGTTTAGTTTTCTATGTCATGCACACTAATACTAGAAGAACTTGCAAAGGCAGTTCGATCTCTTGTTCAAACTCTATAAACTGAACTACGCTCGGCTTGTTCCTCGAGGGGTACGTAGGCAGCGTTTCATAAGGTCCAGTCCAAATCAACAAAAACCTTTTTCCGTATCTTTTTTTTTCTTTTGTTCTCTAGCTGCAACTCAACTAGGTTTAAGGTTTTAGGTGGCTAGAACTAGGAAAATCGCTGACAGATCTTGTGGCTGAAAGCCTTTATAATCTGTTGTAATTATTGCAACACTCTTATGTGAATTTGAAATAAAGATCTACTTTTTCTAAATTCGTTTTGTTATCTTTCTATATTTTCTGCATTTATGTGTCCGTTTCACTGGATCTCGCAGAGAATACAAACCTCAGGGAAAGTAGAGTATTCTTTGCTTTCCTCTGATTACGGAAATCGACAGTACGAATTTCAGTTCCATAGAGGGCATGCCACAAAAGCCTCTATTTTCAAATTGTAGCTATACTATCGTAGCAATTTACATTCGTAGAAAAATCATTTCAAAATGCTACAATTTTGCTACGAAATATTACGTGGAATATTGCTACGGGTTTGACACGAAATTTTCATAGACGAAGTAGCTACGATGTGTTTAGTGGCAAGTTACCACAAATTTGCTAAGATTATTTTGTCGCATATTGCCACAAAACATATACAAATGGATTTATGTCTTTCGTTTTGTTTTGCTACGACTTGAACTTTCTATTCATGAATAGTTATTGACGATTTAAAAAAAAAAAGCTAATTAGAATTTTTTTTGAAACAGAAACCGAATTTATATTACAGTCGAGCTTCTGAAATCTCAATAGGTTCAAATATTCAAAAATTCAAAAGGTTCAAAATATTAAAACATAATACATAAAAATTTTCCGGGAAGTAATAGCCACATCTAAAACCTACAAACCGAGTTCTGCATTGCACCACCTATCTAATTCAGAATAGTTTATTGGTGATGATATGTTGAGGTTATGAATCACTTAGGCGATGGATATTGACCTTGAACTTGAGGTTGAGCTTGAGACTGAGACTGAGTTGGTTATGCAATAGAGGCAAGAGGATTGGAAGCTTAAGGCTGTAGAAGTTGCAGAATCATGTCGACAGTTGACTGAGTTTTAGTCATCTATTCTTTGAAGTCAGTCTTGAAAGCAAGAAAATCAGACTTGACTTCCTGAGTGAGGGTCTCCAAGCCACAAACAGCATCTCCATGTCGAGGCTTTCGCTTGAGTATGCAGGGACCGACTCAGAAGGCTGTCTGTTCTTGAATTGAACACTGCCAAGTCCATAAATGGTGTCATTGCATGTCTGTCCACGCTGAAAAGGACATAAAAACAAGATAGAATTATCATAGAGAACATCCAGTCATAAAAATGCAGTTTGATCTGGTTAAATTTCAATACAGAGTAAGAAAAACAAAAGATAATGAGCATGAAATTATTATTGCCTTGATGTATTATGGGTTTAGGAGAAGGCGCTTTGAATTTTATGTGCCAGCAGTTGAGCAAGTTTGGACTTCTCAACTAACGATCCATCTTGTATCATCTCTTCAACCGCTTGGCTCAACCTCCAGATGCAGTGCCTCTGCTTGTTCTTCATTGAAGGTCCCATCTTTAAAGGTGGTGAGTCTTCCTCACAAGATTCGAGATATGAAGGTGGTTCCTCCAAACCTTCATCAATTATATACAACAAAGGGAACAACAAAAAGTTATACATTTAGCAGTTAAATAAAGGGAAAATGCAAGTAAAAAGAGATGGAAAGCTGACCATACGATATTAAATATTTGCAAAGGTGTGTGGTCCCTGCATCATGTACGTGCATCTTCTTCTCTGGAGGAGCAGAAATGCGAGCAGCACCTGCTGATTGCTCTTGCCTTTTGCCTCAGCTGTTGACCAATTCGCAAGGATTGTTTCCCATTCTTCCTCACTGATGTATTTCGGTTGCTTGTTATCTCTCCTTTTCTGGCTTATGCGTCTGCAGATAGTCACTTGAGTCTGAACATTACAATTGAAGTAGATTGCATCATGAAACGTGTGTTCACATTAGTATTGTTGCTATAAGAGAAGCTATTAGAAGCAAAGTATATACTTAAGAATGGGAATGGAAATGGTTCAGGATCACTTACAATGAATAAGTGTCACCAACTATTTATCTACTCCTTTGGAACCTTTAGCCAGCTTTACCCGACCCCAGTAGTTTCCCTGCCCTGTTGCTGCTGATAAAAGCATGGACTTCAGGATCAACTCTGAACCTGCAAAACAATATTAAGCATCAGATAAGAAGACTACAACGTGTAAAACATCCATTAACTACATGGTTTAAGTTAATGACCTAAACAATGCATTATACTTAAACTTAACTAAGGTAACTAAACAAAGTATCAGATTTAGAATAGAGGATAAGTAAATGATATCACTTACCACAATGCTTAATTGAGCTTATCAGGATGGACGTGTGGCTGGTTAATTCTGGATGGACCACGTAGCAGAGCATCTTTGTTCTCCTTAACATAGGATGGGAGGAGCCGCAGATACTTAACTTGAAGAGGTGGCCGTTCCAGGAGGTCTTTAATGGTTGAGAAGAATCATGAGTCATAGCAGGAGGCACTAACGCGGCTCTCATTTGGGGTCTCACATTTCTGACATTTGTAGACAGGGGGAAACAGAAGAACGGCTGTTAAGATGAACATTAATGGACACCCAAATCGGAATCGAAAGCAAATCGAAATCACAAATTGAAAAACTGAAAACAAACCCATATCCCAAAAAGAAACCCTAACCATAACTTGAAAGTTAAATCAAAACACAAATCGAAACCCCTTACTAAAACCGTACAACTAATCGAAACACAAAATTTGAAACCCTAAATCGAATACAAAAGCAAAGTTGAAACACAAAAAAACAAGAATTTAAACCAAAAACCCTAGAACATGCAAATCCAGGTGCAACGATTAAAATCCCTAACCCTAACTCGAAAACAATAATGAATCGAGAGAAACAAAAAGATAAAAGAGACGGAGAGAAATTGAAACCTTACTGCAATTCAAGTTGGGAGAGCGAGGACGAGGACGGTTTGTGGTGGGTTTGCCGAGGAAGGAGCATGGAAGAGAGAGAGAGAGAGAAAGAGAGAGAGAGAGAGAGAGAGAGAGGAGAGAGAGGAGAGAGAGAGAGAGAGAGAGAGAGAGAGAGAGAGAGAGAGAGAGAGAGAGAGAGAGAGAGAGAGGAGAGAGAGAGAGAGAGAGAGGAATATTTATAAAGAAAAAAATGAATAATTTTTATTTATGCTATTGTTTTTCATGTTGAATCAAACTCATTCGAATCAGAATAAAAAGAATCAATCTCATAAATTGAACTTTCAATTTTTGACCACCAAGTTTAAAGCATATACCAAAAAGATGATGAAAAATCACAACAAAGATCAATACATAAATTATAGAGTGATTTGGGCCAAAATACAAAATAAAGTTGATAATTAACAAAATACCAACAACAAAAATTGTGGCCTTGTGAAAAAATGTCAGTAATAGGTTGAAGGACGAAACTAATTTTCTGTTCAGAATTCTTTTTGTGCATAGCGAATGGTGATAGCAGGTTAAAGGAATGGTGATAGCAGGTTAAAGGGTTAACGACATTTTATCCCTCATTGTTTGAAAGTTGTAATGATTAGCCTAGGTTATTTCCCCAGCTTCTACGTGAGGGGCGGCTTACAAAAGGAACTGGCCAATGGGAAAGGTTATCGTTTCTGACGACAACGGCTGCATGGAGAGAAGAATCACGGAAAAAGATCTTGTAGGATTGAAAAAGTATGTATGGGGGATAGAAACTGATTGTTCTTGTCAGGAGTTTCTGTATATAATGAAGGGAAACATGGAGCTTTCATCATAAAAACATTGCAAAAAATAAACAAAAAAATCAAGGTATTAAATTCCGACAATCTTTAATTCCGATTTCAACAATAATAATGTTCTTTAAAATGCATTAACTTCTAATCGAGAAATTGGCTAAGCATACTTCGTTTTCGTAAGTGCATTAATGGTTGAAAAGGCATGATACACTTATGAAGAGCATGATATCTTATGCATGGTGTTGTTATATAGTATATTCTTTAGATATTTTTTAATATGCAAGTGTTGTTAATTAGAAATTTTGCTAATTTGCTCGTTCTCACAATATGGTTCGGTGTGTGCAACTATGGCGTGGGGAGTGAGAGAAGAATGGTGACAAGGAATGGGACTTCATGACGGATGCGGAAGACTTGGCTACAGGTTGTTGATTAGTAAAAAGGCAAGCTATGAAACACTATAACATATCATAAGGAGACGCTACTGTCTCAGTCCACATACTCCGGTGGTTGTTTCATACTGGCTACCAAGCTGGATGCTTATCCCACTGGGGAACAAGACACCCCGACCACTATCTCAAACACGTCGCAGCTCTCTATGCTTCTAAACGTGAGGAAATGGTTGGATGAGCTTGCGCTGCTTGTAACTATGGGACCTAAGGGGGTGGCGGAAATACCATTTCCTATGTCGAACTAATTTCACCATTGGTGCGACCTCGTATGTGTTTGACGAGAGAGCAACGGATAAGTCAAGAGCCGCCTATCAAAGTAAGTGTCTCGTCACATGGTGTAATATTTAGAAATAGTATTTATGGTCTATGACAAGTCTAGCAAAATATATAATGGACGCAGGTCTAGTATTTGGTGATCGTGCAACCTAAACAAAACGAGTCACAAACGCGATTTTCCCCGAGTGTCGTTGAAGATGGCATAAGCAGGACAACTTTCTCGCCAACCAAAGGCGTAGCCAGCAACCACCAAGGGAAATAATCGAGCTAGACGATGATGAGGATGAGATGTTGGATGATGTGCACGGAGGTGCATCTGCAGGTTGGAGTGTGCGGAACTAAGTGTTATATGTTTGGCTTAAAACTTGATAGCAATACTTATATGATGTCTCAAATAAATTCTAACATTCATATATTGCTAACCGTAGGTTTGAAATTAATTTTGTTTTTGTTAGTTTATCTTCATAAAACTTAGGAAAAAAAGTAATTGACCAGTTATAACTTAATAATTTGCAGGGGTTGCGATCTTTCCAATGGTGTGGCTGTGCACATTACCCAAGAAGAAGCTCCACCAATATTTTGGGATGTAGGAATCAACTTGGTGTACCATCCTGCACAAGGGAACTATGACACTCCCATGAGAATGTAGTTGAGGATTCTGTGCTTTTTTGGGAAGGAGTTGCTAATGAAGGCTTCGGTGATGATGTAGAAATGAATGTTGATGAAGTAGAAAAAAAACAAACCGTGGGTGTGGAAGTAGGAAACATGTTTAATCATGAAGTGACCAACAAGCACATTAACATGACAACAACTGAAGTTGTACTTGAGGAGGGCGGAGGTTCCTCCACAGTGTCAACTAATGGGTGCTTAAAGCATAGTCCATCATCATGTTCAGATCCCCACTGATTTGGACATCGGAATAGAAGATTATCATGACAACATACAAGTGGACAGAAGTAAGTGGCTGTTTATAAGCTGTTATATCCATTTCATGTAATTTATGTGTGATAGTTTATTCTAATGCCAACTGTTTGCAGACTTGGTGGCTAATGAGAAATTGGGAAATGAGGCCATTGATGTAGACATGAAGGGTAAGGCAGTGGCAGCCGAGACGAGCGTATGTGACAATAGTCTCCCACCCATGAGGAAGTTAGCAATTTGCTTCTAATGAATGGTGATGGAACAAGCAAGGCTAAGGAGACTTCCTCTGAAGGAAGTAGCACCGATGGCGGGTGTTAAATATTTAACCTCGGACTGCGAAGTTGGTTTTTCTAGGTGTTTAGGGGATTATGTTTTAGGGTACAATGGCTGGTGTTGTAAGCAGTTTGGATTGCTACGGTATAATTTATCTTGAAGAGTAGGATTTTAACAACTAATATGTCGTTCTTAAGTTAGAATTTGGACTGCTAAGTCCAGATTTAAATTTCGATGTGTTTTTATCAATATTAATGGTGTCTTGTAATGGTCAAGTATCTGTTTTGGAATGTAATTTACTCTGTTTTTGGCGGATAAAAGGTGGATTTACATTTATATTTAACATAGAAGCCTTACACACACAAAATTTTAAGGGGGGGTGGGAATATAGTTAGCATGCAAAATAGTCAATTATTGGAGAAACGCATGTACAAACAAAGATATGTTGTTGTAACTATGTTTGGAGTTGTTTGGTGTATACGTTGCTTTATTCGTCTTTATATTATTTTTTGTTTTTCTGAACTTTTCAATTGAAACTTAGTCAGTAATTATTATAGAAATTTATGAAAATAAGAATTTTATAAAAGGAAGACATGATCAAATTTTTAAAAATGTGTAGAGTAAAAGAGTAATTTGTGAAGCATTAGCTAGATAGTGTTACTGCTTCGACTATTGGGCATCAAAACAAAACAAAACAAAAACTGACACGATTTTCATGTAGGTGAAGTTGGAGACTACACAGATGAAGTCGTAGTTGGGATGATGTTCAGGAATAGAGAAGCATTCAATCAGCATATGGCGATATATGCAATACGCAAAAAAAATCCGATACAAAAGCAGGAAGTCCGAACCAGGATTGATGATTCTAGAATTTTGTGGTCAGGATTGTCCTTGGAGAGTCTACGCAGTCAAACTTAAGGAGACAGAGGTTTTTGAGATTAGAAAGGTGGTGTCTAATCATTTATGTTCAGTAGATGAACGTGGAGGCTACCAAACTCAAGCCACAGCCTCGGTTATTGGTGAGCTCATGAGAAGCAATTTTGGTGGCGCATGCGGTGGGCCAAAACCAAGTGAATAAGGCAGATGATGAGGGGTGACCACGGCGTGGATATATATTATTGGAAGGCATGGCGTTCACGGGATGTAGCCATTGACAAGACTAAGGGAACAAGCCAATCATCATACAATCAGCTACTATAGTATATACAGAGGCTCGCTACGCAAATCCGGGGACAATAACTGAGCTGTTCACAGAAACGATTGAACGTGGCAGTCGATGTTTCAAATATATGTTCGTTGCATTTGGAGCGTTTATACACTACAAGAAAATGAGTATTAATTGCGCCGGCAAAACGCTATCGCACGATACCATAGCATTATTAGGTATGATGTATCATCGGTCGCGATAATAGGTCTTCCACTTAAGATAGTGTTTTTTGCTTCCACTACATTAGGTCTTAGTTAGATAGTGATTTCCTTTTTGCTATTTAAATACTTTAATATAGCACTCTATTTCCGATATTAATCTCATGCCATATAATTTTACAGATTTTCTTTTTGTAGAGTTCTTGTTTTCAATTAATTTAAAAGCGTAATAATTAAAATTAAATATAAATGAAACTTAATATCTAACATAATTAATACTAAACATTAAAAATATTACATATCTAGTTGACATACATGTTCAACAACATCCAACAACACAAACTTCCCAAACAACACACCATTTTAAAACATAGCTATCAAACATACAAGCATAAGATAAATTTAAGTTTGTCATTAGGCCAAGCCACAAGTGGCACCTAGAGCATCGGATATGAATTCAACTTCTGCATTTGGTCTCCAAACTCTTGCATCTCCAATCTTTGCCACTACAACGAAGACGTTGCAAGCATTTTCACCTAACAGGACAAAGTGGACTATATCCTCTGGATTTTTGGAAACAACACGGCCTTCAATGACAATCTTTCCCAAGTTAAAGTAATCTAACAAGAGGCACTTCTTATGTGGACTTGATTTAGTGGTTTCCAAGTTGTTACTAACACTCTATCACCGAAAATAGCAAACAGAGCATAAGTCCAAAGTCCAAAGCAAAACTTCAATGCATCTATTAAAATGTTCCAAAAATTTACCTGAGGTGAAGATGATAATTGCAAAACTCTTACTGCTGACTTATTAATAATATCTATCTTCTGAATTGGACAAGCGATAGTAAGATAAAGTGTATCACCAATGGTTTGACATCTCAGAACTAGGTCTCCAAAAATAAGCCTCCTTCTTAATCACCTTTTCAACCTTGATAATTGCAGCATTGGGTCCAAGGGGAATGTTGTTGACAAGTTTCTTAGGATCAGTTGAAAACAAACCACTCTCCACAATCACATCATCGCAAGTCCATTAATGATGAGTATTTTATCCGGTGATGCCTAAGACATGAATAATGTGTTAAACCAGAATTCAAACAGAAAACCAATTCATAGAGAATTAGAGAAAGAAGATGTTTACCAATGAAGAACTAGTTTGAATTTCTGGTGTGGAGCCTTGGTCATTATCCAGAATGATCTTGTCCGCTGGGCATGCGATTTTGTTACCCAATGCTTGTCCAAGTGAAAATATACTTGTGGTTGGCCTCCAGACATAAGCATCAACTTTTGTTACAGCATTGACAATTACAGCTGATGATCAAGGTCCAAGAGGAACACGACCAATTTTGTACATTGGTTCAGACCAGCAGAACTCTCCTTCCCCAACAACAACATCACCTACTTCACACCAATCCAGTAGTTGAAACCTCGTAACTACTTTGATATCACTGGTAGTCTCAGCTACAGAATCATCGCACTGTTTTCACAATAAAAATAAATTGAATTGATAAAAAATATCAAAAATAACATCGTCAACAGAAGAGAGAAAATTCGGTAACCTTTTGTCTTTAACTATGTTTGCGAAATTCAGTCTGCAGCTCTTCAATCTTCTTGAGCAATTGCACATGTGTCTCTTCAAACTTCTACACATGTGTGTCTCTAGTCTGAACGAATACTAGCTTTGAAGCAGTAACTCATCTGCCCATCCCTCTGACTCTTTCATTCTTGTCTTTGCCTAGCACTTGAATCATATCATCATCTCTGAAATTATTACTACATGTGGATCCCATTTCAGTATCAAATGACTTTATTGTTCCTGATACACAATAATATTGTGTCAACAACTCATTATACACTTACAATTTTTTTGCAAATTCTGGTCTGACAGGTCTTCCATCAGAATGAGTCCTTCCACCCAAATCTTACTCCTAGTCACCTTACTAGGGTCATTGCTCCTTTTTTTTCTACAAGTACAAATGGGTGATCAATAAGATTTAAATGTAATAGCAACACATCACAGTAAATGAAATAGCAACACATTACCATCTCATGAGCTAATCGAATTTGTGGCTGGTGGTGTGGGGTATCTGCGCCTTCCTTAGCTCCCTATATTTGTCACTGTGAATCTGCCACAAAAACTCAGAAATCAATAATTCTTAAAGGTGTATGTGCAAATAAAGATATTAAACATTCACAACCTTGAATTCTTCGGTAGTTTTACTTTTGACCCATTTCATCCATTCTTCCATTGACTTGATGTTGCTCTGTTTAAATGTAGGTATTACTGTCCTACTAGCACTTCGTACTTGGGTAACAAGCCTAGACTTTGAAGCTCGCCATATACAACCCATTTTCTTGAAAACACAAGCTTTTTGCCAATATTCTGTTAAACTTAACCTTCCCTGAAATATTTTGAAACTTAAAACATAAGTTTTACTGTCGTATAAGAAGGTTATATTAGATACATAGAGTACCTGAATCTCCTCCCACAGTATGTAGCTAATTTTTTCATCAAGGAGGTGCCTCTAATCATCAAGTAGTACAAGAACATGTTCTCACACTAGAGGTCCAAGAAAGGATGACAGAGTTACAGATCATTTGCCAACATGTTCACCCAGATATGTGAACTCAACATCAACCTTTTCTTCTGTTGTTTAGCAACTCCACGCATCTTTGTTAGACCTCTTGTTCTCTTTTTGGTGACTGTCTCATGATCTTGAGCTTCTCCATTTGATGGCTGCGTATTCTCTTCGAGAGGTTGCGTACTCTCCTCCTGAGGCTGCGTACTCTCTTCCCGAGCTTCTCGATTGAACTGCAAAGTTACATCCTCTAAGTACTCATCTTCGTCTTCCATATCAGCTTCTCCATTATCTTGGTTTCTCTGTTTTCTGCTTCTTCTTCATGTGTAGCTTCCTGATCAGCTTCATGGCGACGTCGTTTTTTAGCCTGAGCAGAAGTTTGATTTTTTCTGATCGTCACCGCATGGGGTTGGGGAATGCCTGCTTGACGTCGACTGCGTCGGGTAGTGATTGTATCTCCTTGATTTGTGACATGGTGTGTTTATTGTTCTAGCAGGGTATAAATATCCTAAACAATCAACTATCAAATTAACCCATAATCTTAACACAAAAACAATACTCTTGGCAAGAGAGATCAGGTGTAGTACTTAGGGATCGAATCCACAGAGAGAAATGACACATAATAAATTTCTTGTTTCGAAAGACTTAGCTAGGTAATTATATATATTGGTAGCAAGTAATCAGTTTAAGGAAGTATTCCCTATCAGGAGGTATAGATGCAATATGGAAATATGATAAAAATGTCAATATGGAAATATGTCACTAAACTAACTAAATGCAAATGTAAGTAAGCTAGACCTAGGGTTTCAAGCTTAATGGATTATAGGGAATAGGAAGCACGGAAATGTAAATATTATATAACTCAAATATTATATATTCTGACCCTTTTAACTTCAACTCTCATATGCGAGCAAAAGGAAAGACCATCGATCGACGACTAAGGCCTGATGTCGATCGATGGTGAAATCAGAAGGAAGTGTGAACGAGATTTGATATGTTCACCAAGCTAATTAGACCAGCTCTCGTATGTGCCTAACAACCTAGTTCAATGGAATATATTCTGGCACAGAACCTACTATTGTAGTCGTCCATGACCTACTTTTGAGATCCTAGTTAGCTACTCTAGAATGCAAGCATTAAGCGCAACTCAATTGATGGATATTAACTTAACCTAGCAATCCTACTTTTAGGCTAATCCATGATTGTTATCATTCAACCCTACATCTAGTTGATAACTACTCAAACATAATCAAAGTAAGAACAATAGTCTGAATATAATGCATCGATAAAATACTGGCGGTTCCAATACAAATATCCTTAAGAAGTTATGAATCTTCTCCTCTAAAAACTTTAAAACTATATTATAAACTCTCTAGCTCTCTGAGGCTCTCCTTTCTGTGTAATACATAAATCATAATATAAAACCCTAAAATTTTGGTCAAAACTCGTCTAGGGTATCTTCGTCATTTGTCTCTAAATTGGGACACAGATAATAGACCCTAATTAGAGCCTATAACATTGCCTAAAACTGGTAATAAATAGGCTATATCAACTCCCCCAGACTTAACATTTTGCTTGTTCTCAAGCAAACAAAGCATGTGAAAGAGGTTTGAAATCGAAGACTCACATAATGTCTAAGTGTAACTGTCACTGTGCGTTGTTGCAATCACGTCTTATCAAGTCAATCACAGATAAACTTATACCCTATCCTAGTATAGAAACCAAATCCATTTTACCAACAACTTAGCGAATAATAGTCTGACTCAATCCTCTACTGATTTCATTTCTTTGCATAAAATAAAAGTACAGGCTTTACCTTGGGAGTATCGATCAAAGGACATATGGACTCTTACCCCTGCAAGTATATGAGCACATAGGTGGTCTTCTCTGATCCCTTTCCTCTCTCTCTTCTCACTTCTCTCAGTCAATGTCTCCTTTCTTTTGAGGGTATCATTTTGTTTTTTTTAATTGACTGAGATATTTGGACAGGGTTCCATGAATCAAGCCCTAGTGGTTTTAGCCACCAGATCATATTCACTTCTTTTTGACCTTTATCTCTTTCCAGAATCATATGGATCAAGCTTTAGTGTTTTTAGCCACCAAATCATGTTTGACTCCTTTTTTTAATCTGAAGGGGAGAGAAAAGGAATCAGAAGCACACAGACTTTTACCTTCCAGACTTGCAGAAGGAATTCGATCTAGTGTATACCAAATCCCAAAAGAAGCAATTAATGTCAAGATTAGTGTTGAAAATCAGCTTGAGTTCCTTCAAACTTTCTAAGCAAGTGTGATATAGTGGCAGGATGATCCACTTTGGTATCTCTAGTAATCTCCGAAAATAATCTTCTAAGACGGTGCTTATAGCATGGTTAGTCAATAATAAATCTTGATCATAGTCCCCTTCTTGACTCAATAAAACTTTTTTTGAAAAACTTATATAAATATATTAAATAAGACTCAAAAACAAATAAATAGCATTAGCGAACCTCCCCCAGACATAAGTTACACTGTCCCCAGTGTAATTCACCCCATATTGGTTAGGAAACATTAAATCATAAGTAAATATTTTAAGTAGAAAACTCGATACCTCTCTCTGTAAGAGGGTGTCGATTGATGGTAAGCAGGTCTGGTCGATCGATGGTCACTATCCATTGTCGACTGATGGTGCTCTATGGTGTCGATCGGTGGGTGGACTTAAACAGTCTGAAAAAAAGTAAAACTCGAAATAAATAATATTATAAGTAAAAACTAAATAAAAACTTACTGAACATTGGCGTTGTCTCCCACTCAACGCTTTGGTTATAGTCTTAAGCTTGACGTTTGAACTTCCTGACTAGAAGGGAGGTGGAGCAATACTTGGAAAAAAAGTTTCTACATTTTCTTTGCTCTTCCGAAACCATGTACCAACGAAACTTCTCATTGCCTCATCTCCTCTGGCTTTCTTATTCTTTATGATCTCCTTAGCAAGCTCCACTGAATGCATTTTCCTTTGTAGATTCTCGATACTGTGATGTAGCATTCTAAGTCTGGGCAGCTATAGTCTCTGATATATCCTCCAATTGCTGAGAGATATCTTCGTTCATCAGGCTCTGAGAAAAAAAATCTCATCGAACCTATCTTCCATTAATGTTTCTGTTGCGGACTTCTTTCTGTCAAACTGAGTATCGATCGATGGCCTGATGTTGTTGTCGATCGATGTCACTCTGTCTGCTCCAATCGCATGTTGTCTTCGAACAATATCCAAATCTTGTTTAATCTCATTCATGTGTGGAGTTAAACCGTTGAGGCACTTTTCTATAGGATAGTAGACATCATCAAGCCTCTTGTAGAAATGATCTAGTGACATCTCTTGAACTTTGTAGATCTCATGCACAATCTAATCGATCTCTACCTGTTATATATCTTTTGTTTGTGCATAGACATACCGATCTTTGCTGCATGTTCTGGTAAACATATGTAGCTCTGCTCAAACATAGTAGCTCTCTCTAGAACTGCTCTGATGTTTGCTTCTTGCACATTCACGACTCTACCTTTTATAGCTCGTGCATTACCATTCTCATCTCTATAGATGCCGTACTCATCTTTCTTTCCCCAATGGAAAGTTCTTTTGCCATCAGCATCATAAGCTCTCTTTCGATGCTCTATGCGACCGTCAATCAATGGTGGGTTTATCCAATCAATTGATTGTGAGCTTCCTGATCCAAAGGGATTAAAAGTGAAAACCTAGTGTACCCCTGGAAAGTTTGTGTCGATCGATTCATGGTTGTCGTCGATCAATCTAGAATATTTGGAAGTGTATAGATCATCATGGATCGGTTCGTTCTTTTGCTCCTCAATGTCAATCAATGTTGGTACCGTTGCGTAGATAGATGGCTGCTGCTGTTGTCCAAATAATTTTCTTATCCATTAGCCATAACTAGGACATCAACTACATCCTCCTTAGGTATGTTTAGAATTCTCCCATAAAGAGCTCGTGCACGTCCTACTGGGTCTTTTAAAATTCCAAACTCATATGTTCTAAATAACCAACATCTGTATCTTCTTCTCTAAGTTCTTGTTCTGGTTTTCGTCTGATGTAGTTCGATGGCCATAAGATGATGTAGATCGATGCTCGATTATCCACTTTCGCGTTCATTACCCAACCAGCTTTTTCCAGTGCTAGGCTGCGAGACTCAATCAGCTCTTCCTTTCTGAAATCTTCATCCTATTCTTCGTAAGCTTCACCATATCCTCGTATACTCG
>CAJHQP010008372.1:0-27315 GCA_905132765.1 Moricandia arvensis
CGCAGGATCTCGATGATAAAACAAAGGTTAAACTACAGACCCGAAGAAGGAGCCTCATGCCTAGTAGCCGCACCAGCCGCATCTCCACGCCCAGCCGCATCTCCACGCCCAGCCGCATCCCCATGCCCAACCGCATCTCCACGCCCAGACGAACGACGACGAGCTGTCTCCTCGCGATGCCGAGTCGCCTCCTCACGACGATGAGCAGCATCCTCAACCCCAGCAGTAAGAGATGGCGGAACAGGAACAAGTGGGAGATCGAAATCAAAGTGAGGAATCTCAGCCAAGTCGTTATCCTCAATCTTAAGGGGAACAATCGACTTCACTTTCTTCATCTTCTCAGCATATTCCTCTTCAAGACGCTTAACTTTGCTGTCCGGAATCCTTATCCCCTCCCCTTTCCAAACCTTAGCAGCATCAAGCACCCCCTTGATCTGATTCACTCCATACATAGCTTGACGAACAACCTTTTGATCCTCCACAAACTCTCGCATCTTCTCAAAACGAGGTTACAAGTAGCAATTATGTCATCGTGCCTTGCCCGCCACCCTATCAAATTCTCCTCCTCATCAACGCCTTGGCATTTTTAAAACGAGTTTCAAACCAACTCCAAATGCTCCTTCACCCGCTTTCCATCCAAGACCATCTTTGCCTTAAGATTTTTCACTTCTTCCAGCGCAGCTAGGGGACACCTTCCTCTCATCCTCATACTTCTTGCGCCAATATGCAGCCTCCTCATGACGATCGGCCGCATCCCTCACAGCATCAAGCTTTTCATTCGCCTTTCAAGCTCTGCCTTGACAACTCCAAGCTCCTCACCTTGATCAACCACCAATCGATTAAACATACTTCGTAGCCTGCACAAAACACATCAAAACACTTATCTCATTCAAAAAAATTATCTCATCAAAAACATAAGGAAAGGCAAATAAAAAAAAACAGATTTCTTACGATAGCCATGTGTCGAGCAAATTCCTGATACCACTCAACACGCCTATCATCATCAAAAGCATAACCTCCATGGGTACCAGTCGATCAAAACAACTTAAAAACACCTCCATACTCTGACGCCCTACCATCAAAAGAATACTCGAAAGGCTCAAAAGAAACCTTCTCCACAGCAGAAGCCGTCTCATCCACCAAAGGTGCCTCAACCTCAGAAGGAGCCTCAAACACCGAAGGAGCAATCCTACAAGACTTCAGCGGTGGCGCATCACCCGACAAACAACCATCAGCAGGTCGCTTCTTAGGATCACCGCCTTTGCTGGACGAAGGAGCTTGGGACCATCAGCTCTTTTTCCACTAGAAACAATAACCTCTTTCCCAGCACGTCGACGAGCAGAAGACGACACAGGAGCATCAGCGCTGTTAAGACCGATAAAAATCCCAGGAGCAGGGTACCGAAGGGTCTACACTCGCAGAACCGCACCCAATCCTAACAGCAGAAGCATCAGCAACACTACCTCCAGCAAAGCAATCAATCAAGCTCGGGAACTCACTAAAATCCATCTCTCTACGTACCCTCCAAGAAGCTGAAAACAAAATAGCAATACCAAGAACATCAACATCTATGTCAAACCACCAAGGACACAAACATCTATGTCAACACCAAAAATAAACATCTGTCCAACATAGAACACAAACATCCATATTAAAACACCAAGGACATAAACATCTATGTCAAAACATAAACATCTATGTCAACACCAGGGACATTAGCATCACAACCACACCAATCTCACAGGCAACAACAACGATTCCTTTCTTTTTTTAAAAAAAAGGGGGAGAAAATGAGTATACCTAAATCAACAAACGTAGACAATGCCAAACCACCGACCTAGCCACCAAAGACCAATCCCGAGCCTTGATCGCCTTGAAATGCTCTACACACTCCTTATCGCCAATTGAAAGAGGAAGACCACCGAACGACGTCCTGCACATAAAGAAAACAATAAAAAAAAATAATTCTCGAAATACAACCACAAAAGAAAATCAAGCTACCCATTAAGGGTTCCAACTACTCCTAAAAGGATCGGACATATCAGAAACATCAGGAACCGAGGATGGATCGATTCGAACATAAAAAAACCTCATAATCCAATAAAAAAATTTCCTCTTCTTTTCTTCAACAACACCACACTTGGCCCTCATGGACACATAAAATCCTCTTCTGTTTCACACCGAGTGATACGCGCAATATCCTCAAAAACATAAAGGCTCATATGCCCACCAACTTCCGCAGCAGTGAAAAGAGCAGCAACCATGTTTCCGAATCGATGCAGGAGTAAGCTGAGAAAGGGCAATAAGGTGTTCGTCACAATACGCCAACAACAACCTGGGAAGAGGGAACCACAGGTGATAATCGGAGAACCAAAAATCGTAGACACAAATCCACCCATCCGGAACCATCCATGGACGCTCATCCTCCCCAGGAATGCGCATCTCCAAATTACCATTACGACAACAGTTAGCTGAAATCCACTTAATCGTATCCTCACCAACAGAAGAAGGAAACGACTCCGCAGGATGATCTATAAGCGGACCCGAAAAACTCCTATGTCTCTCCCTCGCTTTTCTCGACCTTTCTCCTTTCCTTCTTCTCGCCAAACCGTTATAACCTGCACGCGAAGCAGCCAAACCTTCCTTCTTATCGCTCTCAAAATGTCAACAACAGTAGCTTCGCAACCATCAACGCGATCCCGCTCAATATCTCCCCCACGTCCATCACTACTATCATCGCGCTCATCACCTACAGTGCCACTCTGTTCATCATCAACAACACGGCCTGGCTCTTCGCAAACAGCAGCAGCGTCACTTGGTCCAACTCCTGGAACGCCCATTTTGGTCACCAACATCAACATCATCGCCTTCTCCTGCACCAGCACTACCGTCCTCCTCAACGTCATCTACCTCAACACTATCATGTCTATCACCATCATCAGCATCACCCTTGCCCATCTCCAGACGCATCTTGGTCTGTATCATCATCTCCTTCATCTTCAGACTCATTATCACAAGATTCCGAAGAAGAGTGAGAAGAGTCTGAAGAAGATCCTTAGTTTAAGCATCACTCACTAGTAAGTTCCTCTCATGCTCACGAAGAGTTTCCAACATAGACATTTTAGGCAAAACAGGAACCGTGTTCGACGAGCTCACACCAAACCGAAGAAAAGCTCGGATTTGCCGCCAATACCGATCTCAAAGCAACATCACCGTTAGCAGCCGCAGAAACCCCGAACAGCGACATACTCTGCTCCACTAACAACACCGAACCTCCATCAACAATTTTCGAAACCACATCAACGATTGAGCTCCGTTTGTCCCGATATCTAAGCTCAACCACCTCATTCGCCTCCACTCGGTTTCGCTCCATTCCAGCAACCGTTACATCAAGACGCATCTCTGGACCATAACAACACTATCGTCGACAGTCTCATTTCCCTCCGCAACCTCGTCTAAAGAGAGAGTCAATCCGAAGGAGATTCTCAGAAAGAGAAAAACACCGACTCATCTACACACCACCAAACAAACAAAGAAACACCTCGGCTTGTTAGAAAACAAACACAGATTCAGCACCTAACTACAAGACAGCTACAATCACGACGAAACCAACAACAAAGAAAAACGAACCAACCTTAAATGCGCCTGAGCCAATCTCGGTAAACTCAAAGCAACGCACAAGTAACCCGAGTTCAACCTTTATCCAATCGCCAAATGCCCGAGCTCAACCATGGACAAACCCAACAAACAAACCGACCCCAACCTAGCTCGCGTTCCCATCTCCAACGAGGACGATCTCGGCATCACTTACCAGCTAAACCCCAACAAGCCAAAAACTAGAACGACCGCGAGCACAAGCTTGAACCAAGCCAACCACGAGCACCACAAGACGAACTCGACCTCTAACCCCAATAAGCTCAAACAAAGCTCAACCCGACAAGCTCAAACAATCTTAAACCCGACGACCTCAACCACTTCCATTCTCAACACCCGGCGAGCACGGCCCGGTAGAACTCAACCCCGAAGAAGCTCAATCACTCCCGTCCAACAACTCAGAAAAATCAACCCCTTCTTGCCTCTAAAAAACCGACGAGCTCGGACCACGTACTCCGCTCCCTGCAAAACCAGCGCCACAAGACAAGCTCGGCTAGAAAACGACCTCAACCACCAACGCACAAGACGAGCTCAGCCCTCAACTCACCAACCAAGAAAAAGATAAAAAAAAAGAAAGCTTTCTTTTCTTCTTCTCGTCGACAGAGGAAGGAGAGAGCACAAGGACCACAAAAGCAAAAGGATAAGGGAGAGAGGAAGAAACCAACACCAAAAAAAAATAAACAACAACAAAACAATTATTTTTTACCTCGTCACAACAAAGGGAGACAAAGGATAAAAAACACCAAAGACTCCTTTATATAGAAAATGAAGATGTTATCAAAACTCACAACAATGAAACAAACCAGACCTGATTTTTCTTTACACAGAAGATTCAAGAAGAATTCACCAAGGATTGACACTTGGCGAACTGTGGGGGGGACTATTATTGAAGATGGGCTTAGCACGAGCCCGTTAAGAGCTAAGCCCAAAATCAGGCATGGCCCGTTAAGCAACAAATGATGATTTTGCTAGAAGACAAAAGGCGTTTTTACTATAAATAGAGAGTGTCAGATCCATTGAGAGGACAGTCAGAAATGTACAAAACGTACAAGAAATTGAAGAGGACAGTAAGAAATGTACAAAAACGTACAAAAAATTGAGAGCACCGCCTCTTCCATCACCACCAAAGTCTTAGACAACCTCGGCCCCCTGGACGAGCTCGTCCTAGACATCAGAGACCAAATTTAGAGAGATATTTATTTAGACAATTGTATAGACGAGCATCTCTAGTTCTTGTAATTGACCGAGTTTGTTTATTTTTGATCATTAATACGAAAATCTCCACCCATTTACATCTCGTTACTATATTACATCACCGACCGCATTATGGATTCAACAGTTGTCTGGTTCAGTATCTGGATAAGGTTTAAAAACATTGCTTCTATGCGATAATTCAATGGCATAAACATGTCATTTGTTTCTGCCAATCAGAAAATCAATAAAGCAAAGATAAAGTCACAATAGTTAGACGGTGAAGGATCTAAGAACTAATTAGCAGAGGAAACACCAAGGATTAGTAAAGGGTTGGGGACAGCGTAGACTTGTCTATCTTGAGTTCGATTTTTACTAGAAAGAAAATTGATATTATCTGGCAGCCCTAATACTAGGTTAAAGGTATTTTAAAGTTGGAGTAGTGTTGTGTCTCATCCACTCTATAGTATTAAGTGCATCTTTCTCGAGACCGATAAAATCAGCCGATAAGATATAGAAAACAAACTTCAGTTACAGGGCCAACATAATCAGACATGAGAGAAAGTGGTTATAGAAGAAGCTCTCTCTCTCTAGAAATACGGACAATGAGCCATTTTTTATATACATATATAACAACTAACAAATCATGGCTTTTATTGGTAAAGGTTTGAGACAGTGGTTCCCTCAACCTCATTTATGTGCCATCTTTACCACAAACTCTTCCTTAGACTAGATCGAAGGTGTATCCAAGTCAGTCGGCGAGAACTTGACGATGAGGTGAAGGCTTGATGAACCCGCAGCTGAGATAGAGGGTGTATGTATGTCATAAACTCATAATTAGTGATCTTCGTTGATATTATGTTATTTTGTCAAATTTTAGTTCCATCATCGGTTTTCGATTCCCTATTTGAATGTAAATTTTTATATAAAATATTAATCAAAAAGAATCATATATTAAACTCATAAAAGTGATCTCTTATCATGGTCGATCCTGGTAAGGAAGTGTTTTTAGTTTACGCCTCTCATTATATTTATATATCTTAATTAGTTCCTTTGCATGCATGTACATGTGCAAAGTTTAAGGATGGCTTTCTAAAATTTATCACAAGATTCAAAACGTAAAGAGATGGTCACAAAGAGATATGTCTGTTGCAAAGTGAGAGGTCATTGAATCGTTGGTATCAGGTTTGAGGCAGACAAGAAGCTCAAAAACTCAATTCGTTTGGTATGGTTTAGGAACCGGAAAAAAAACTTAATAAACCATTACAGGATGTATCAAGTATCCTAATTCTCAAGTAATGTACACCATTGATGCCAATCGTCTAATGTATGGCAATTGTTTAATTTACCATTTTATTTAATTGCCTGGACTATGTGACATATTTTTTTTTGCTAAGAATGTGACATATTTTCGAGCAGTATGTTTAAGCGCTCTTAAAATAACATGTTTAGAAATGTTTAATTGGAATGATGATAAAGAAAATTGAAAGGCATAACTCAAAAGTTGCATACAGACGAAGTTTCATATAATAAAAGACGTTAAAATTGGGGGTTGAGTCTTTCCAATCTTCAGTTGCTTTGTAACATGCAGTCGCTACGCAAAAAAGAAAGGGAATTCTCCAAAAATAATCTAAAACCTTATTTGAAATGAAAAAATAGATTTCATATTCAGTAAAATGCAAAAATAACATAAAATGGTAGCAAAATTATTATTTACACATTATGATAAAACGAAAACCATAAAGTTATTTTACAATTTTATCTTTCAGAAGTCTACACTTAACAGAGAAAATTCTACAATGGCTTAGACCTTCTAAAAAATATACTATGTAGACTTATTCTGAAGTATACATCATAATTTAATCTAATAATTTTATTTTAAAATTTATAAAAATAATGTCTGTGAATTTTTTTTATAAATCATCAATATAAGAACCAATATAAGATATATAATTTAAAATTTAATATAATTGATTTTTTAAAAAAAAATATATATTGATTTGGTAATCATTTGTTGGACAATGCTTGTGGTTTAGCAACAAAATGTTCTATCATGTAAGGTCTTTTACGGTTAGATTCTTAATTTTAAATTTTAAATTTAGATTTTTTTGTTTTATTGACTTAAATTTACTTATTGATTCAATATTGAGTCATTTATATTTTACATATTTTGGTATTTAGTATAATGATTAATTTAGATTTTATGTTTATCAAGTACACATATAGAGTTTCGACTCTGTGGTTTATGGCATAGTAGACGTATAACAGAGTCTACTTAGTTCTAGGGTATAATAGACGTCTTTTGTAGTCTACTAGAATTTAAGAATACAAAAATTTAAAATTAAATTTATTTTTAATAATAATGTGAAATCATATATTAAATTATTAGAAGAATTAAAAACGAAATTTTTTAAATTTATATGTTATTTTAAATAAAAAATAAATAACAAAAGAAATTTTAGTAGACTTATTTGTAAGTCTACCAAACCCGAAACAATTTGAGATTACAAAAATCAAAATAAATTTTAATAATTTTAGTTTTGGTATGAATAAATTAAAATGATAATCTACAAACTAATATTCAAAAATCGTGAATTCATATATTAAAATTATTAAAACAATAAATAATAAACAACAACAAGGGAATTATCATTGTAGACTTTCAAAATTTATTGTTAAGTAGACTTACAATAATGTCTACTCCAAAATTTAAATTTTAGTAAACTTCAAAATTTACAGTTTCATAAATTTAAACTTAGCTACAGTTTTTGTTTGTCTATATTAATGAAATTTACACAATCTCTCTCTAGAATAGCTGCCCCAAGTTTGTAAACTCTCTCTTTTATCTCTAAAACTCTATCTTTTCTCTCTAATACTCTCTTCTTTCTCTTTAAAACTCTCTCATTTCTCTCTAAATTCTTTGAATGTGAAATTTTTTTTTGTTTAGTTTGTTAATTTTTTCCCATGTCTTTCTCACAATATAATCTTTTTTTTAGGTATTCTCATTCATAGTTTCCATCTTTCCCTATAAAAATGTAAGTTTTAGATTTATAATTTTTCATGTGTATTTTTATGTCTTTATTCAAATAAAGTTATAGATTCAAACCCTGTGTATTACTTTGCTTCTATTTTATCTTATGAGTTCTATTTTTGAAGTTTTTCAAATTTAAAGTGCTTTCACATTTCTATATATAGAGAATTTTTCATATTTGAAAGTTATCTAATAGAGTAGATTTCTAATGAAGTCTGTTTAAAAATCAAAGCTAGTAGATTTCTTATGAAGTCTACTAAACTTGAAATTTTAAGTAGACTTGTAATGATGTCTGTTCAAAAATGTAATCTAGTAGACTTTTTATGAAGTCTACTAAACTTGAAATTTTAAGTAGACTTGTAATGATGTCTGTTCAAAAATGTAATCTAGTAGACTTTTTATGAAGTCTACTAAACTTGAAATTTTAAGTAGACTTCTAATGAAGTCTACAAAAATATGAATTTAATTTTTGTCTTATGTTTTCTCATAGTTTTTTTTTATTTTACAGGTATTTTCTTCCATGTTTTTATCTCCTCCCAAAAATGTAATATTTAAATCTCTAAATTTTAAATGTGTTTTTGTATTTATATTTAAATAAAGTTATTGTAACTCTATGTATTTACTTTAATACTATTTTGTCTTATAAACTATTTTTTCTAATAAAGTTTCAGATTTAAAGGGGGATGTATTAAATTGAGAATTTTAGGTGATTTGTATAAAAATGACAAATCCATTGTTATTCAAACATTCAAAAACTCATTTAAAATCCATTGTTATTGAACTTAACATTTCATAAAGTACTGTGAAATCCACTGTTATTGAAAATAAGTTGTGGAGTTTTAATATTTTAAGTGATTTCAGAGTGTTTGGATGAAATTTCTTAGTTAAAAAAAATAAATTGAAATCTCATGGTTTTAGGTAGTATTCTAGGGTGGTTTAACAAAAATCACTTAAAACTCTAAAATTCCTTAAAACCATCTACAACCTCATTAAAAATCAAATCACCTCAAATTTTATATTGAATACATCCCCAAAGTTCTTTTCACATTTTCTTAATGTAAATATTTTTCATATCTAAATATTACCCGATAGACTAGACTTAATTAGAAACTTACTCAAATATGATTTTTTTTCTTATATTATTCTCATAATTTTATCTTATTTTGCTGGTATTCTCTTCCAAAGTTTTAAATTATCTTCAAAAAAATGTAAGTTTTACATCTATCGATTTTAAATTGTATATTTGTGTTTATATTGAACTAAATTTATTGATTCAAACTCTGTTTTTTGGTTTGCTACTATTTTATCTTAAAAATCTATTTTGAAATCTTTCCCGAACAAACTATTTTCAAACTTTTTAATGTACACTTTTTAGATCTGAAAATTTTTCGTTAGTGTAAACTTCTTATGAAGTCTACTTAAAATTATGGCTAGTAGACTTCAAATAAAGTCTTACTAAACCATAAACTATAAGTAGATTTCATATATATTTTGCAAGTATTATTTTCTAAGATTTCATTTGAGCCATCAAGATTATGGATAATCAGACAAACTCTAGATTGTTTTTTCAATACATAGCTTTGTTTTAATTTATCATTATAAAATATTCATTTTTAAATAATTATTTTGATGCATAATCCTTAACCATTGTATTCATTTTTAGTTATGTTTCACTTGTATCATATTATTAATTTTTGTTAGCTATAAAGTTTTTCACAATGTACTCTAATGAACTACACAATTATATTTACCATAAGCTAAAACATTAACTAACATACATGTAAAAAGAAGAAATCTATACAAACTTTCCAAAAAAATTCAAGAGTAAAACTAATAAAAAGACTTTCCAATATGTCTTAAGTGTATACTTAAAACAATAAAAATACAGAAGCACACTTTTAAATATGTCTACACTTATTAGTTAACAACGTAATTAAACAAGAAATTTGCTAGTTCCATAATTATAACACACTAACTTTTGAAATTCATTGAAGACCATTAAAATTTGTTAACGCACATTGTAAAACAATAAAATCGTGAAAACATGATGAATAATACACAAATTTACTTTTCATAGAGTATTTGATGTTGTAGACTGTCAGGGAACTCTACACTTACTGTTAATAACATAGTAAAATAAAAAATTTGATAGTTCCATAATTATAATATATTAACTTATAAGTATAACATATTAACCCTTTAAATTTATTCAGACCATTAGAATTCACTAGCACACTCTGTGAAACAAAAAAAAATCGTGATAAACCTTAATGAGTAATATACAATCCACTTTCAATAAAAATTTCTTCGTAGAATCTATATGAGATCTGCAAGATAGTAAACTTGCTTTCAGTCTATGATGTAGACTGTCATATATGTATACTCTGTGAGTTAGTTATTGCAGTAGTAAAATTTACAGATTATTTTTTGTATTTCAAAAAGTTGTAATTTTATAAAAGTAGATTTCCTTTTCGGTCTATATTTTTAAAAATGCTAGTTTTGCAGTTAACTTAATTCACCTAGTTTTTTACTTTCAAAAGTATATTTTTTTAACAGAACTTAATTTTGCAATTAACCAGATTTGAGTTTCTACGAGTAGATTTAAATGGATGACTACAAAAGTATAGACTTCATATGAAGCCAACTCTCAAATTCGATGGGTTGGTTTTGTGTTAAACCAAAATAAATTGTAGATTTCATTTGCAGTCTACGTTGTTTTTTAAGATTAATAGACTGCATATGAAGTCTACAGTTTAATTAATTATTGGTCAAATCTTTTAACATTTTAATCAAACACAAAACTAACCTATTTTTGTGGAGAGACTTCATACGAAGTCAACTAAAAAGTCAAAGTTTTGGTCAAATAAAAAATTTACCTCTTGTAGACTTTCGAGACAATCTACTTCATGTAGACTTTCGTTAAAGTCTACTATGAAAATCAAAATTTGGATAAATGTAAAACTAACGTCTTTTACGTAGACTTCTTCGTAGGTCTACCAATTTTTCTTTTGTTTTCAATGGTCAATTTCAAAACTAACATGTGCATTGACAAGTAAAATGCATAGTAAGTCTACGCGTATGAGTAGACATACAAAACAATCTACTATCGCGACACATATCTGAAAAGTAACGAAAACCATGTAAATAGTTATATTTTCGGTGTAAAGCTCGTTTTCAACATTGTCCACCATCCAAACTCCAAATATGATCAAAAAGAAGCAGAAGATTTTTACTGAGTAATGAAGAAATATGAAACTTGTGTTAATGAAAATGAAATTTATGAGAGTTTTTCGGATGAAAGTGGAGAAGAAACTAAGATTTATTGGTGTAGAATGAGGAAATAGTTGATAGAAATTGAACTTTTGAATTTTAAGAGCTCAAAAACAGTTGCTCATGATGGTTGTAAAAATTGATGATAGCGACATTGTTGTAAAAAAAAATATTTAGGGTGTCTTTGGTTTTTTGTCATTTTCAAAAATTAAAGGAAATTAAATTATAATGATAATTTTATAAATATTTGAAAAACCTATAGAGGGTATGAAAAAATCATGGTTAAATAGTTTTGGAAAAAATAGGGTTAGTTTTGTGTTAAACTTGAAATCTTGAGTCATTTTTGAAAAACTCCCAAAAAGAAAAGACACCCTTAAAACATACAACATTTTTAACAACTTTGGATGATCATGTTTGAGATGATTAGTACAACACATCTAGATACCCCACCTGTTTCAATTTAATGATGTTTTACATCAATTTACAACTATTAAGTAAGTTATTCTCACCTGAAAAAATCATTAAAATAAATTAAAAATATTCAAATAATTACATAATAAAGTATAAAATATTACTGGTTACACATATGTTAATAAAGTTAAAATTTACTTAAAATCCAAAAATATCTATATACTGAAATATCAAAAACTCTATTAAACATCATATATTATAAAGCCGATAGAGTATTAATATTGATAATACAGTAATACATCTACAATAGTAGTAATCAGTGTTTTCCTGCATTTTTATAAGCCATGTCTGTAAGTCAATTACCATATATTATATTACTGTTACATAATTTATTTAATATTTATCTAAATATTATAAAATTATTTGAACTTTAATTTTGTGTTCTAACATCTCGCTTAGGGCAGGTTTTTACCTAGTAAAACTCAAAAGAATGTAAGCTCGTAACAAAACTTTGCTTCTGGAGATGAGAAGTAATCACAAACTAAGAAAATAGATTAGATTGGCTAATTAAGCAGCAGTAGCAGCTCTCTGCTTTTTAGGCATGCGATATCCACCAACAACCAAAGCATGGTCACGCTCATAAGGCTCAAGAGTAATTTGCTCTGCTGGTTTCAACTCGTCCGCTTGTAGCTTCTTCACTTCGTTTGCAAACACTGTTTCTGCTGGCATTGTTGAGTCTATACATTTCGCCTGAAAAAAAAAGAAAAAAGAAAATAATAACACACTTAATATTTAAACAAACAATGTACTAAAACTAAAAGAGAGTGACTTGATTTGAATCAACCGTTGAATTTTTGTTACTAACCTTTATTGAGATCATATAGTGACCTCCAGCTTTGAGAAAGAAAGATGCATTGAGAGCTACTATCCTAGCCTGCATAGTATACATATTCTCATATAGACATAAATCTTGAAAAAAATAACTATACAAGAAAATTCATTGCTTATAAAAGATTCAAACTAGCATCAGAAGACATGGAATGTGCATCCCCCATGAAGGGAATCCAAATCCAGGATCATCATATGCTGATTTTAAATGACAACTTTTCTGATGCAAGCATACAATACCATAAATGATACTAGGAACGACTTAGCTCTTATAGGGTACAATATAAGGTAAATCCAACCTGGTCTGGTTGAGCAACATCAGCAAATATGACATCGACTGTGCCCACAAGCATTCTGTATTTGGCAGGATGTCTAGCATCTTCAATGATTGGTACCACATTAGGTCTCTTCTGTGCCATGTTCACCAAATCTCTTCCACTTCTTTGAGAAAACTCAACGGCATAAACACATCCCTCCTACCAATCAGAAAAGAAAATATAAGCAAACATTACAAAGAAAATAATAAATGGTTGAGTTTTTAGGGTTCACTTACAAGTCCAACAATATCAGAGACATGAGATACAGAGGTTCCAGAAGCAGCACCAATGTAAAGAACTTTAGAGCCAGGTTTCTACGATTTCAAGAACCAAAGTCTTTATAATAATGATGGAGAAGATTGTTGTTTACTTGACGTTTTTTTGTGAGTAGAAGGGGGCTTACGATTCCTAAAGTTGTCAAGACCACCGATAACAGCAGCAGCTAACTTAGAGCGGAAAGGGCTCCAAACTCTGTATTCAATCTTGGTTCCATCTTCTTTCTGAAATATTGAAAGAGATGAAACTAAAAAAATAACACAGAATTCTTTTTTTTAACAAATTACAACTCTTTCATGGAGATATATATGAACAAGAAGAGGATATAAATCATCTGGTTCTAACACATCTTTGCATCAAAGATACTTCAAGACTAGTATAAGCATCAGAGAGGAAACCATACCTGCACAGAGATTATATTCTCATTGTAAACGGATTCACCAGGAACCAAGTTTTTAGTGAGGAGAACTTCATCTTTACCCTTACCAATGAACACTCCTTTGTGTCTGTGTCGATGCACTATCACTTTGTTCCCTCCCTTCATTCCTTTGGACTCAATTCTAGGGCCTCTTCCTCCGGGCACTCTTCCTCCCGGACCTCTTCACGGCCACCACGTCCTGAGCATTAACCATATGCATAAACGGAATAGTTTAAATATCCCATTGAACTATTGGATTAAAGCATTGAAGACTCAAAACAGTCTCCCAACAATTAGTTCAGATAGGGGTAAGGTTATAACTCCTAGTTTAGTTTAAACAAAATTCTATTTAATATTAGGTCAAACAGAGTTACTCTGGATTCAGAAACAAGAAAAACGGCTGTTAGGGTTCTTACCTCTTACGGGAGGTCTCATCTTTGTTATAAAGCTAGAGCGAAAAAAAGCTGAGAAAAAGACAGGAGAACAAAACACAAAGAGAAGGTAGAGGAGATTCGGTGACTATGTATGTAGCTTCTGTGATTGGTGAGGGTTTTATACTTCTCTTGGAGTTAGAATGAGATAGTAAATTAAAAATGCTTCTATTTCTACCGATAAAATTGGAAAGTTTTCATTTATCGCCATACGAATTTTATTAACAATTTTTGTTAAACGGCTGTATAGGATTTGGCAACTATTTTTTTTAACAATCACCACTATCAGATTTCTTGTAACGCAATTAAGCCGTCTTGAAAAAGAAAGATGGATAGTTTGATGAAAGATGTGGTTGTAGAGAGAGGGTTTCAGAGTCAGCTCAGCAGATTTGTACAGCATAGGGGAAAAGACTGTGAAGGACTTAGAGGCTAGGGATTCTAATATGTGTATCGGGTGTTGATTAAGATATTGACCAGAGTTGGATAGTTTCTTGGATAAGTCTAGTTTAGCCCTATATTTATTTGGGGACTGAGAATAGAGTCCCCGGCCGTTGAGTCGCCCCAAAAACATGGTCATCGTCTTACTCGTGGCATTTGAGGATTGATGGGTGCTTTGTATTTTTGCGACACCCGAGTCTAGCCGTGACGTAGGGGGATGCTATTCTAATGGGCTTAACAATGTTATATCACTGCTTATTTATCAAAACATGAGTTATACAAACACAAGATATATAAGTTAAATATTAATTTGATTAAATTGATAGGTACATTCACATTCCTCTTCTTTCGGACACAACAATGGCCTGTTTGGTCGCAACTTTAGTGTCGGGGGACTTTGCTGCGGAAGAGTATAGAGAGCTTTAGTTGTTGCCCTAATGCGATCCTGACCAGCATCATGGATCAAGATATGAAAATCATGTACAAACTAGCTAGGCAACTGATCATACCTTGGCCTAATAGGCCGTTTATGGGCCTTATCGGTTTGATCTATGAAGTCCTAGACCGAGAGAAGCTAATGGGCTTGATACAAAATGTGAAGGCCTTGTTCTCATTTAGAAAATCAGTGTTTGAAGTTGTTCAAAAATGTCCCAACAAAAATATTAAAAAAAACATGGTCGTATAATATATCAATCTGACCGCAATTCGGAGACCGTCGACCGTGTGAAAGGACACAACCAGCCGAAGAGTTTTCCAACCACAACTTTTCAAAATTCGGTCAAAGTCTTTAGTCTTTGGTCAAGTCCAACATATTTATCTAGTTTGTTTTTTCTAGAATAAGTTTAGACCTTTGGTCTAACCCACAACCTATTATATAACAGCTTGCTATTGTATTGTTTTATTCATTCAACATTTTTAATTAAAACATTTCTTCTTTTATTCTTGTTGAATTCTTTGTTCTTAATCAAACATCGTAGCGACTAAGTCGTCGGAGTGAGTCACATCTTCGGGCTTAGGAGTTGGAATATCAAGGGTCTTTCGCAGCCCTTGTGTGACCATTCGGTCCACGTCCCTTGATCGTTTGTGCTTTCTAGCTCATTCGGTGCAAGGTTTATCCAATCCACCAAGCTTAGAGTGATCCTTCAATTTTGGCGTATCATGTGGTATCAGAGACACTCTGAAGTTTGGAGTTATTCACAACCATCCATTCTTAACTCTTCATCTTCTAGGAGATCATCGGTGTCTTTTGGACTATTTAGAAACCATGAAGAGAAGGCAACGCGCAAAGCACAAGAAGAAAATTCGAGAATGGAGGTACAATTATTTATCTTCTAAGAGATATGTGGTCTTTTGGACTACTAAGAAACTATGAAGAGGAAGCTGAACTTAAAGCACAAGAAGAAAAGTTGCGAGAATCGAGGTACAACAAACGTACAATCGAGATGATAGCACAATATGAGCGTGACCAAGAGCAAGAAGCCAAGAAGTAATGACCGGAGAGAGACAAATGGGAAGAAACCACTCAGCAAAGAAGGTACACGAATCTTCCTTGATTCTGTTTAAATGGGAGTTTAAATCGAGCAGTCCAATGAAGGCATTCAAAAAGCCACAATCGAAACAAGTTGTTGGAACTCCATCGGCCATAAAATGAAGAGAAGAGGAATGATGGTTTTGAGAGATGGCTGGAGAGTTTCAAGGCTAAGATCCATCAAAGGATCACAGATCCAACGTCCATCATCAGTGTTGGAAGAAGATCAAGAGGCCAAAGATATCGAAACCAGAGTTATTTGAGTGTTTATGTATGAGCATAATCTTATGTACGGACCATCTGCATCAAAAGGAAGAACCAGAGGCTGTAAGTGTTTCTTGGATGTTCAAAAGGTGGCAGAAAATGTGGTTGATAGTGGACCAGAAGCTGATCATGAAAAAAGATCTCACAACCGATTATGCTTCAGGTGTTATTCTCGGTTTTTTATCAAGTGATGAACTGGTTCAGCCATTTGTTTCAAGGAGTATGACCAAGTGGAGCTACTAATGCCTGAAGAGAGTCTACAACACTTCATCTTTGAGCCTGGAATAGGGGCGTGTGTGCACAAGAAAAGTAGAAACACCTTGGCTGAGCAAAACCATGTCGATATATTCATCCTAGAAGGTCCGATTTAAGGACAAATCTTTTTAAAGAGGAAGGGATGAATGCGACCCTGACCAGCATCATGGACCAATGTATGAAAATCATGTACGAACCTTAGATACAGGCAACTGATCATAGCTTAGTCTAATGGGCTGTTTATGGGGCTTCTCAGTTTGATCCATCTGAAGTTCTAGAGCGAGAGAAGCAATGGGCTTATACAAAATGTTGAGGCCTTGATCTCATTTAGAAATAAGTTTTTAAAGTTGTTCAAGAATGGCCCAACAAAAATATACAAAGGAATGGTCGTATAATATATCAATCTGACGGTAATTCGGAGACCATCGACCAGGTAAAAGGACGCAACCAGCCGAAGAGTTTTCCGACCCACAACTTTCAAATTTCGGTTAAGTCTTTAGTCTTTGATCAAGTCCAAACATATTTATCTAGTTTATAAAGACTTGACTAAATAAAGTCTTTGGACTAAAACTTTACTGCCTCTTGATATAGCCCACAACCATGACTTTGAAAATGAAGAATATGCTCTTGATATGGGCCAAGATATGTCCTTTTGAGGTCTGATCGAAATCCATCTTTTCTTCTAGCCAATATTCTATCGGTTTCTCCATTTGGCCCAAACAAGTCTAGTTTTGAATATTTTCGAAAACCATCAAGACCAATGCTTTCTTGGAAATTTAAATCATGAAATAATATTCTTTGACATGATTGAATTGGTCGTTGGTCATCAGAAATAAGGTTAGCCATTTTCAGTTTCTCGGGGTGGTCGAACCAGCTCGGAAGATCGAACTAGCTCGCTCAGCTCGTCCAAATGAGTGTTTAATCCAGCTCAGATCGTCTAGGATAGTGTCAGTCCAGCTCACTTGAGTATTCATCTCATCCAAGATACTGTCAATTAGCTCATCCATCTCCAAGGCAGTGTCAATCCATCTCACTTGAATGTGCACATGTTTGAATTCGCGAGAGCTGAAGATCACCTGGTTTGTAAATGGCATAACTCTCACATCTGAAATCCGTTTGATCTGATTTTTCTTCAAGGAGCTCCATAATTGAGTTGAGAACATTCTCCAAGTGATTTAATGCGTAAAAGCCTCTTGGTTTGGAAGATATGAGTCAAACAATGAACATATATCTTTACTGCTTCCCATGATCAAGCCATCCATGTCTGTTTTGCCCGATATGCTATCCAAAGGCGCATCATACCCATCATGCTCTTCCCATAGTTTTCTATTATATTCATAAGCTCTGCACATTGTAGGATATTTACTTTACACATGAAAAGGTTGTCATCGGCAATTAGGAGATGGGATATCGGAGGCTTCCTCGGGCAATAACCTGTTATTTGACCTTCCCACTCTGCCCCTCAGAGTTGACTGACTGTTAGTAATATAAAGAGGAAAGGAAAGAGAGGAAACAATTTGGACAAAACTTCCTTGGAATTTCGAACTTGTTTTCCTCAAGTACTTCGAGTTCCAAGTTTCTGTCTCATAAGACCTTTTCCGTTCTCCAGTGCTTGCTCTCCTAATTAACATGTTCTTTCAAAACAAAGTGCTTTTGACTTTGACAAGAGATTGTTTGAGGAATTGCCTTTGGTTCAATGCTGGCCGATTGCTCCAACAGTTTCTCTGGTGCTGAACTCTTTGGTGCATTTTCTGTTTGGTTTTCTTACAATTCATCAGAATGAGAAGAAGGAAGAAAACACTTAAGCTCCATGGACACGTCCTTGGTAACCTGATTACTGCCATAACACTTAACAGATTCATCAGCACAAATAAAATTAGAATTTTGGAATTAGCTCTTGTTTCTTGGCTAAGTGATGAAAGCTGTTATGTCTTTGGTCTAGCCCATTTCTTCTTAGAATAAATTGGCTTTTGGCTCACTACTTCAGATATTGAGAATGGGGACGTGTGCATGTTCTTGCTGTAGCTCTCCTCCACGGCCTGAAGTGATGGTAGCAACCTTCTCTCGCAGTCATCATATCGTCGGTTTCTACTGAACCGATCATCAAGCTCTCTAGACCGTAGGAAACTTCTGTGATCATCACGCATACAACCATTATTGCTCCATCCCTCAAGTACATGCATCTCCATATCTCATAATGATGAGCACGGTCAATGCTTTCACTTTTTGAGGCTGAACTTGTTATCCTGGACACTCAAAACAACCATTAAAATACCAGGATCATATGTGAAAGTTATGGGCCGGTTTAGATCATAAACCAAAGTTTCTTTCCCACGAACATGTAGCACTTGTTTCAGCCTTTCAAAATTCACATCAAAATAAGAATTAATGACCAAAGGGTTTCAAGGCACATGATTGCATAGTTCCTAAAGCACAATTTCCAAAACATGCACCAAATTTCTCAGATTTAGAACACCAAACATCAACTTTAAAACTGAGGGATTACTTATCCAAGGCTCAGCCATGTTTATCAAGGAATGTGTTGTAAATCAAAATGTTTTTCAAGGCATGAAATTCCATAGAACAATTCCAAGACGTGTCTATCTTGATCAGATTCAGAACTCAAAAGTTTTAGATAAATATCAGATTCAAAATAAGAATGGACTGATTTCAAAACATAATCGCAACAAAAATTGGTTTTTAGTTCTACCTGATTTCGTTTTCTGCAAATTCCTAACCATAAGCTCTTTCCAGACACGTGTGGGAGAAAACAAATCATTAGTGATCAGTTCATGACTAGAAAAAACTCAGATCAAAACCATTATCCTTAAACAAACAAAGGAATCATAAGGATTTCGGAAACAGAAATCTGGTTGTATTCAAAACAAGCTCAAATGACTTTTTCAAGATGATCAAAACCTTTTCTATGTTTCAAAAGCTGATCAAAACTCAAAAAAATATCAGAATGGATGTCATTACCATTTTGAAAACGTCTTTGATCAAAAGTTCACCAGGTTCAAATACTTTAAAATAATTAAACAAGTTTCGAAAACAGAATCTAAAACACGAAATTCTTTTACTTTGTCAAAACCAAAACGTTTTCACATCTTGAGAACTGATCTTAACAAAAAATTCAGAAAAAGAATTAATCAAATCAGATTCCTCACAGTGCTTTGTGAACAAAGGAGTAGGAGATGTGCCGGGATCAAAGCAAAGATGGTTCTCCATGTTGTTGGATGTTATGCTTGATGCTTCCTCATCAAAGATTGGACCAAATTCGTCTTCCTCATCAAAGATGGGACCTAGATCATCGTCCTTGGGTCTCCTACTGTCAAGCAGTGGTCCTTGCTGTGGGTAGTCGAATGGCTCTTCCTCAAAAATCATGTGAAACTAGAACAAGACTACTCGGATGCTCCGGTTCAAAACAGGTTAGTCCATTAGTTTCTTCATCATCAAACAAAAAAAATTAGATTTTGGAGAAGGAATATCACATTCATCCTCACAATGATCAAACTTTCCAAAAAGCTCTTCATATATTCATCAAGAATGGGTAAAAATTTTGAAAAATCTTTTAGCTCTTCAAGGTTGTTTTCAGAGTTACCTTTGGGTTCTTCACTGATGAATATTGATGGTTCAGCTACTGGTGCACGTGTGGTTGTGCTCTTCTTTTTAATCTTGCTGACGTCCTTAAGGATTTTTCATCATCTCTTTCTCAAAGTTGGTCACGGATCTCTTGGACATTAAATCGACGAAAAAGCCTCCTTTAGTCAGCTTCATCTCTAGATGGTTTAAACTGCTCTCTGCAGTTCATGTCTGGAATCTCTTGTGGTTTTCTTGTCCTTTTCCTGCACAGTAACAAACCCATCTAAAATATTCAACAAATTTTGAGATGAAGATTTAAGATAGCTTGCTGTTGGGATTTTTATTTAAAGATAGATTGCTGTTGGGATTTTCTTTGACTACTCTTCTTTCTGAAGTCCAAACATCTTAACCTGGAAAATTTTCAACACAAAAGGTTAACACAAATAAAAATATTCCTCACACTCTCAAGCATTTCGATCTCACCCACTTAAGTGTTTTCTCTCAGATTTTAGTGGTCACTCAAGAGTCTCCTCTCAAAGTTCTAAGAGAAAGAAATCAAGTAACCCAATGCTTTCTCCAAGTAAACAAGATATGAACACGAAGATAAAAAGATAAGAGAATTGGTTTTGAAATCTCTATTAACCACTCCATGGCTGGATTTCTCCCTCAACCAGCAGGATTTCTCTTCACCACCCTAGCCAAATAAATCAATTTTTTATAGATCTCTTTTTCTTCTTTCTTTTCTTTCTTTTTTTTAATCGAAGAATGGCGATAGGTAATGGTAGTGCCCCCGGATTTGAGATAGAGAAGAAGAAGAAAAGTGTTTTAGAAATGGAAAGATGAGAAGATGGATAGAAAGTACCGGAATGAGTGGCTCTTATACCACTTGATACGCCATTGATCAGACCGGATCACTCAATCGACTAAGGGGGATATGAGCTCGCCAAAGGGGAGAACTGGTGGATCGAATGGTGACACAAAAGGGGCGAAATTCTCTTTGATACTACCAGACTTCAGTTGTTGATTGATATGACGCCACAGTCCAACAAAAGAAAGGGTTTCTAAACGTTGCTTGATATGACGCACAAGTCCAACGAAATAGAGAATGTTTATTTGGAGGAAACGTCAACAAGAAACAAGAAGTGTTCTAAACAAAGAACAAAGAGATAACTTAAATAAAAGGGGGAAACTCAATGATTTATTTCATGGGTCTTAGGCTCTATTTATAGGATTACACTTGTAGAAATCCAAAGAATAATGTGCTAAAACAAAGTAATAGAAAATCAGAAGCCAAAGATTGACTAAATAAAGTCTTTGACTTAAAACTTGACTTGCCTCTAGATATAGCCCACAACCAGGACTTTGAAAAAGTGAAGAATATGCTCCTGATATGGGCAATATATGTTTTCTTTGAAGACTGGTCGAAATCCATCTTTTCCCTTAAGCCATATTTTATCGGTTTTATCCATTTGGCCCCAAACAAGTCTGTTTTGAAATATTTTCGAAAACCATCAAGCCCCAATGCTTTCTTGAAATTTAAATCATGAATAATCTCCCTTGGCATGATTTGAATTGGTTGTTGGGTCCTATCAAAATAAAGTTAGTCATTTTAATTTTCTCGGGGTGTCGAACCAGCTCGAGAAGATCGAACTAGCTCGCTCAGCTCGTCCAAATGAGTGCAGTCCAGCTCAGCTCATCTAGGATAGGTGTCAGTCCAGCTCACTTGAGTATTCAGCTCCATCCAAAGATACTGTCAATTAGCTCATCCATCTCCAGGCAGTGTCGGTCCATCTCCTTGAATGTGCACATGTCGTGAATTCGCGAGAGCTGAAGAATCACCTGGTTTGTAAATGGCATAACTCCCACATCTAAAGCCGTTTGAATCTGATTTTTCTTCAAGGTGCTCCATAATTGAGTTGAGAACATTCTCCCAAGTGATTTAAATGCGTAGAAGGCTATTGGGTTGGGAAAGATATGAAGTCAAACATGAACATATATCTTTACTAGCTTTCCATGATTAGCCATGCATTGTCTGTTTTGCCCGATGTGCTATCCAAGGCGGCATCATACCCATATGCTCTTCTATAGTTTTCTATTATATTCATAAGCTCTGCACATTGTAGGATATTTAATTTACACATGAAAAGGTTGTTCATCTGCAATTAGGAGATGTGATATTGGAGGGCTTCCTCAGGCAATAACCTGTTTATTTGGACCTTCCCACTCTGCCCCTCAGAATTGACTGATTAAGGGCTTCTGTTAGTAATATAAAGAGGAACGGAAAGAGAAGGACATCCTTGACATATTCCTTTGAAAGGTGGAATGCTACCCCTTAAGCTCTCCGTATGATTCATTGAGAATCAAGCGAGATAAACTGTGAATCACAAGGACATGACCAGACGGCCTTTATAGAAACATGGGCACTGATGACTAAGTAGCCCTTCTTAACTGAGTCTCCTCTAACAATTTTATGCTTTAACTCTTGTAATTTCTCATCTCTGTTGACCTCATCCAACCAACTTCTCACTTCCGTGATTGACTGTTTACCACTATGTTTAAAGCCAATAGTTGTTTGAAGTACCCTTCCATCAACCTCAGGAGCTAACATACAGTGAAAGGACCATCAGCAACCTTATTTTCGCCAGCTACATATCATTTTCTTATTTAATAAAGAAACAAAAGACTACGTTCTCTCCAAGGGCTTTCACTCTTTGGATTAGAGCTCCTCTTTAAATGTCTCCCAACTTTACTCTATCAGTTCCATCAAGCCTTCCCTCTCTTTCTTGAAATAGGCTCTACGAGGCATAACAATGGTCCAGACCAGCACTAGCTTTTTTCTATCCAGAGCCCGCACCAAACCAGCTCAGAATTAAAGGACAATTGCAACAGCCCTTAAGAAGGCTATGTTGGGCTCTGAAAGAAGAGCTAGGCGTGACAAGCCCAGGGATTTGAAGCAAATGTCACGATAATGAACATTGAAAACTGAACCAGCCTTACATTCAAGTCAAGACCATAGGAGACCACCAGCTCAAATCAGTTATCAATAGAGTTTTAGGACTCTGATTCTTTTCCGAGAGTTTCATACCAAGAGAGATCCCACCAAATTCCCATATTTCACTACAAAAATATCACCTGATAACAACAAAGTCCCTTTCTTGGTTGCGATTCACAAACCCAACACATAGATGATAAGCTAGACAAACATCCATCTATGCTGCTCTAAAACGTCCCCGTCTTTTCATCTAAGGGATATGTCTTACAAGATGGATGGGCTCAGATCATAATGCCTTACACTCAAAATAACCTTCTCTGCCTACACATAGAGATCTTCATCTCAATACTCCATCATCCACATTCCTAACTTTCCATAACAACTGATGTTTCTTCAAAGATCCAAAACAGCTACTTAAGGACTAAGTGGAGAAGATAGAAAAATTTATATCTGGAGCTCTTTTCTTTCTCATTTGTTCAAATAAATATGTTCGCCAGTTGAGAAGTATGATAATGTTACCAATTCTAATGAATTTATCAGCCACTAAAATGTAGTTTGTGTGTCTGCCGGCACCGATATTGCTCTCTCATCAGCACTTAAACTTGGATATTGGTGAAAAAAACAAGGACTTCCACAGGAGTGCATAGTTTGTAGATTTCTGCATGAAGATCTCGGCAATGTGCTGTTGGAGACAAGATCTTTGTCTCCTCACGATAGCGGGTGTAGGATCAAAGATCGTAATACAAAGCGTACAACTCTGACTTGATCTCCAAGCATGGACCAATTCTGCTGCAAGCATCACAAGGCAGCTCAACTCATGTGAACCTTGGAAAACTGGTTCCGAGTATACAAGACCTCCACAGGATGGACTTTGTATGAGATGTGCACCGGTAACGTAATTGCGGAGCCTGTTAAGCTTGTGATTTGCACTCATCACAACCCAGCTTAAAGATTAGGTCGGCTAACTCTGTTTTTTAAAGAATACCAAAAAGCAAATTCGTGGCTATAGTTTCTTTCTTCCGCCTCGTCCCAGAACAATCACTTTGTAAGAGCGGACCAGCCATTAGTCAGGTACTGTGAGCACCGTCCTCGAAACGGATGTGTACATGAATTTCTTCCCCTATCTCTACATCCATCTCTTCAAGCAACATAACGGGCCAAAGACATTGATGTGCCTCTACGAGGCTGCGTCATTTATCATTAAGAAGGCCAAACTAAATGGACACATAAATACACAAATATGAGTCATTTTCTAGATATTTTCAGTCCATACTAAAGATTGCACATAATGCTTTGTGAATGTGTCCTGAGAGCTAATAGCTTCAGTTCTTTTGGCAGATCAAAAAATCCTCTCGAAGTCAGTTTTTTCGGTGTTTTCAATCTTGTCTTGGAGGGGATGTGGCCGTTGATTGTACCTGCAACACACCGATGTAGAGTGGGGTTTTAAGAGATGAGAGAGTTCTCGATTTGATCTTGATTCACTTACCTTTGGTTTGGCTTTCTTCGGTAGATGTTTGTAGCTTTTCTTGAGTCTGAGTTTGATCGCCTGCTTCATCTGGAGACAAAGCTTTGAGCTGCTCTTCTGTAATCTTGAGGTAATCCTCGGTTGTGTAAGCTTTCGGTGAGTTCGAACATCATCTGCTTATTTTCAAGGAAATTACCTTATACGCTTAGCTTCTACTAGACTCTCACTCATGAATAAGAAATATGGTAAAAGAAAACAGTGTGTGCTACATATGAGCCAATGCATGAAACAGCTCGTAGCTAGACAAATCTAAACACTACTTAGTTAACATTTCAAAAGTAGACATAGACCACTCACTTGGTCCACTTGCAGCAGTCACAGGCGATCCTCCGTGCCTAGGAACTGCTGATGGTGGTGGTGGAGTAGGACCAGTGTTCATTCTGTTCTGGTTGTATAACATTTGGCGTTGAGATTTCATCAAGCCCAATCTCACGCTCAAGGGTGCTTTTGAAATCTCTTGAAACATCCTATCAGAAAAAGCCATGTAAGCAATGCAAATATAACACTCATGTCTTTTCCTGAGAGCCTTGAGCTCAAAAACAAACAAACCTGTAGCTCTTCTAATCGTGGGCTGAATGTACGCAGTGTTTTTCCAAGAGTTCGAGCTACCTGCACAGTTCATAGCGATTCAAACTCGACTAGGGCAAAAAGCTCATCCATCTCGACTTAAACAGTACCAATTCAATAAGTTGCTTACTAAACCCTAAAGAAACTAATGAACCAACATAATCATCTCTAGAAAACTACACACTACACAAGACACTACTAACCTCTGCGAGGCCTTTAGGACCAAAGACTAGCAAAGCAACAACACCAATAACCAAAAGCCTCAGGTGCTCCATAACGCCAAAACCAGAGACGCGACGAAATCACCAGATACCCATTACTAACATCTTCTCTTCTTCACTGCACAACAGAACCACCCAATTACACAAAATGAACATCACTTTCCCAAAAAGACTATCAACTTTTGCTGATGATTATAGAGAAATTCGAGACCTGGTTTGAAGATTCGGCGAGATTGAGATGCCCATAATGCCTTTAAACCAATGTAAGGAGAGGAACGAGAAGAACCCAGCGAGAGAAAAACATGAGGAGCAGGGATTAGGTTTCGAAGCATTTGTAAAGAAGATTGCAGAGGCGATGCAGGAGATTAGAGAAGGTAGCAGATTTTGTAATTGTGGTGACGAAGGACCAGAAGCTATTATCTGAAAGGCCATGCGCCATGGGCAGCTTCGAAAACTGTATTATAGCTTTTTGTGTGTGCAGCTTCGAAGAATCTTTAAGACACAAGTCACACAACTCACTTCCTCACCATCATCACCAATCCAATTAGCTAGAAAACATAAATAGATAAAATGGAAATCTAAACTATCCTATGGAATATCTGAATGAGAGAACACACACAAGTCTTGTTTTTCTAATCTTTTTCTTTTGCAAGGAAATGGCCCGTAAACGATTGACGCGATAATAAGTTATACATGGGCCCAATGTTAGTTTACTCGCGGCTTTAGCTGATTCCCTTGTCTTTATTTTGTCCTGATTATATTAACACTCTCAAGACTAAACCAGTGAGAGTAGCTACATATAAAATGGAAGACTCGTACATGTGTAGCAAAAAACTTAAAGATGAGAACACTATTGTTTCCACATCTGGAAAAATAAGCACTATACACATGTCAAAATGATAGTGAAGGTGATCTCGGCTGCAACAAATCGCCAACTTTGTGCTTCTTTGCCTGGACTTCCACCGCTGCTACAGTTTTAATACGCCCGTACCACTGCTGACCCTATTACTAAGTCACCATCCACGAGTGCAATAAATATTCCTCAAAAACTCCATGACTGATGACAAAACTGAAAAAAACAGAACATATATCGGAATGTTCTCTAACGAAGAACTTTGATTCTGCATATTTTGTAACAGAACGCCGTGAAGATGCTGCCCTTTCGGACTCTTCCCTTACATAGAAGAGCTCTGTTAGACCACTCCATCTCAATCGTTCTTAGCGGTTCTTAGCCAAAAATAAGTGGCGGCCCACCACTTTCTCCTAAGAACAATTTCTAAAAATCCCCTTTTAAGAACCAGTTCTAATACTGTGGGGTTCCACTGACACGTGGCGGTTCACAATTGATTGTTTTATTTTTCTTTTCTATCGAGAAAACACAAATTAAAAACCCCCAAAGGAATTTTTAATGGATGGACATACTCTTATATTCTGAACAAAGCACTTATACTCAAGCCAAAGGAGAAGTTGACACTAATCCGAAAAAAGAGAGAGCTATATCCAACTCTTTTATGCATGAACACAAATCCAATTCACTATCAGATTTGCTATGAAAGACAAGGAAAGGGTCTGAGATAATGAGATTATTAAACTCAATCCAAGAACCAGAGGACAACAAACATAAGCATGGAGAACAAAACTGGTTTGGATTTGAAATCACTCCAAAAAAAACTCGCCTTAGCAAAAGATTATATCTGACAAGCAAGATCTAAAATCGATGCTAAACGATCAAAGACTATAAACAACACAAGCATATCATCACTAGCCCTCTCACAAGATTGTACGAATTTGTTAAAAGGCTCGCATGAGAGAAAAGCTCTCTACGTCTAAGAGACAAGAGAGAGACAGCTGATTCCCTATCCTTCTACAGAGAAAATTTAATGTATAGGCAGGCGCTCTAGCAATGATTTTTATTGCTATCATGCGGCAGATGTTCGCTGCCAGCTTTGTGATTGCGATCATGAGACAAGGTCTCAATCTAGAGTCTGATAGGAACTTCTGAAGCTCCCGCAAAGCGCTTCTTCATACAAAGTCCATATCAAACGTGCAAGCATGA
>CAJHQP010008373.1:0-27314 GCA_905132765.1 Moricandia arvensis
CCAAAAGATGAGAAACTTCGTCATACTTTGGAATCTCACGTCCCAAATGGATTTTGGCTCGTCCTCAGTCTTAGCCTTGGGTCCGATTTGTGGTCGGAGAAATAACTCCTTGTGTGATCAGTTCCATCATAGGATGTGGTTCCATCATTAGGATGTGGTTTCCATCCTTAGCTGTAATCCGGACGTACGCCGGTGTCGATGAGGTACACGGCATGGTCGCAGATCGGTACGTGTCTGAAGGGTGAACCTCGGTTGAATTATAGAGCGGCCTGATCTCCATCCTGGTCCGGTTCCATAAACTGGGAGCATCATTCACCTCTTCAAAAGGATTTGTCAACAAATCTGATCATTCGCAAGAAAGGAGATAAATCAGAAACATTAAAGCTTGAAGAAATATATACTACTTGCAAGTCATAGTTGATACGTATTGTACTGATATTCGCCTACGAAAAAATCCGCATCCCTACTAGTCGTTCGAAAGTAGTAGTTCACACTGTGCCATCTCATTGAAATAATTATGAACTCAAAAAAAATGCTTAAGTCCAGACTCTTACGGTGGATCTCCTTCTCGAGAATTCGTCAAAAAAAGTCAAAGATAGAAGGGAGTAGAAAATGGAGTATCCGATCACTTATCACGAATAGAGTAGAACGACGACGTCCCTAATAGATGACTTCTTACCACAGAAAATATCTACTTAGCCGAATCGACTTTCGTCGGTAGTGTTAGTTTGGCGCATGAAGCAAGAATCGATCGACACATGCAACTGATACATCGAACGACTGTAACCTAAAGCATTCGATCGTTCTTTCCACCCCGTCGATCGACGAAGCATTTGAAAAAGAAGCTGAGGTATCATTCAATAATATAGTGTTAGTTGTACTCCTTTCCGACTCCAAATGATATTCTACGGAGGCAATATTTTAAGTCGGGGGGTGTGGTGCAGTAAACGCCACGAAATACATTGGTATGCGAATCTTATGCGTCAGATAAGTAGAACCCAAACTTTTCAAAGGATATCATAAAAAAGAAATTCTTCGAGAGAAATCAAGAGATATACTGGGATGAACCTTTTCTTTACAAACCGTTCTGGCGGCATATATATGACGATGTGTGTCAGAAGCGAAACCCTCCAAAAATTTTATATCATTGTCATGGATCCGATACGCTGGAACATTTCGCTAGTTTAAGACAGTGCAAAAATCCTACAAGTCAGGCTTTTGTGCCGACCATAGTTTCGAGAACACTCAGCCTATGTAGAAAATGCAATCTCTGCCAAAGAAGAGGTAAAATCAGCAGACAAGAAACGAGATTGGAACATAATTCTCATTTATTTAATAGCTGAAGTGTTTGATTTCTGGGCAATCGATTCAATGGCCTTTCCTTCTCGCACAGAAAACAATACATACTTTGGTCGTTGTGTTACGTATCTATATGGGTGGAAGCAATAAACAACCCAAAAAATGATGTTTCTGTCGTCGTTAAACTCTTCAGGATAATTAATATTTCCATGAATTTGAGTCCAGAAATCTTTAAAAATAAACGGCGATGGAGGATAATCCACTTCATAAAAGTGTTGAAAACTGCTTCAAGAAACATGGAGTTCATTCCATCGAGTAGCTACACCCTCATCGTTCAGACCAGTCGACAAGTAGAAGTATAACCGTTATAAGTCAAAAAACAAATCCTAGAAAAGATGGTAAGGATAACCTGTAAAGATTGGTCTTTGAAGATTATAGATATGATGCACTATTGGCGTACAGAACAGCATTTTAAACTCCATTAGGAACTAACCACATTCCACTTAACATTGGCTCTTGTAGAGCTAGCGTCATAAAGCGAATGAGCCATAAAAAACTAAACGTTGTTGCGAAATCGTAAGATAGAGAATACTAGTGAGTATTAGTGTCAAGCTGCTGAGCTTCTCGAGATCACCTCAATGATTATCCTTCCGCTGCATTTTTAACGTGCACTAGAACCTCCGAAAATAACTTGTTTTACACAGGACAGAGTGAAACTTAGAAAACATCTGCTATCGCACGACTCGCCGAAAGATTCTTTCAGAAAACTCTTCGTGTTAAGAGTTATTTCCACTGGTCAACTACGCTAAATTTTATTGGCTCGGTGGTTCACAAAACATGGTCGGCTCCTTGTTGCTGTGCTCGGGACGCGTAAAACTTCTATCTCTTGCGAACACTGTTACAATTTTTTTTTTGTACGCTTACTTTAAGATTTTTCTATTGTTTTTGTTCAAAATTTTAATAAAATCCTTTTTTTTCCACTTTTGTAGTAATGTCAACGATTGGGTTTCAAAGAAAGAGAATGCCACACGTCATATTCTCGTTTCCCATGGAAAGGATTAAGTTCCTCCGTGATTACGATAAGATTATTTCCGTGAAATACAGACAAGACTGTGATCGGAGCTGTATGAATCGTTGGTGATTGTTAGATTCATGGTCCTTGGTGTGCGCAAAGAAGGATATGTATGTATGGTACGGGCAAATGTTCGATAGATGTTTCCGAAACCTCTCAATAATACATTCATTGACGCAAATGGATATCAATCTTACATGCGTAGTATTGATGGTAGGTTTGTTGAGAAAAATTGGGTATCAGATTAGATGGTGTTGTACATACATAGAGGTTTATTGCTTCGATATCGGCATATGATGTCGAGTGGGGCGTGCCAACAGAGCTGTTAAGTATCTTTTCAAATTACTGCATAAGGGACCTTATTATGGTTCAGGCATTGATAAAGAGATGAAGATGGGTCATTTGATGCAATCAAAACATATTACGACTGCATGTATTTTTATATTTAAAGGATATTCCGTTTTTAGTAATCTAAAATTACTATTTTCTACAATTATTATATTTTTTTTATTTTATTGTTTGGGCAATAGATTTAAAAGAATATTTGTATGCTTAGCTTATGTGTGCATCAACGAAAAAACATAATAATGTATTAATATTAAGTAAAAATTTATGATAATAACTGCTTTACCATATATAATATCAAAATGAAATTTATCATACTCATTTAATAATTGAATAATCATTTGAAAAAAATATAGTTTTTTGGGTATTTCACATTTTGGGTATAACGATCATGTTTTCTAATATATGCTTTTCGTATTTCTTATTAGATATATTACCGTTACGCCGGTGGCATACGCCGAGTTAGTCTACATCACCATCAAAAGTTACAGAATCTCTCTTGATTTTCGTGGTAAAATTTGTGTCTTCATTGTAACTAAAGTTCTAAAGAGTTAACTGTTTCATGGGTGGATGGCTATGGATGAGTTGGAATAATATTTCGGAGTGCAGGAGTATAGGGTGGATCTATATTAGATAAGAACATCGCGTACTTAACATCGCTATTGAGATCTTATCACTATTATACGAACAGATCTCGTTAATCACAATTCTTGGCAGATAAGGTTTTTGCCGACTTTGGTCTTGGTTCTAACTAGAACCCAGACTTTTTTAACACAAGTGCTGAGGTTGGGAGGCCAAAGCCCACGCGCAAGAAGTAGTATGAATAAATTATGATCATATATGATAAATTTTATACTTTCAAAATTATTTGATATGGGACAATTTCTACAGAGATACAAACCACAAAAATTAAGAATTTATATTATTAAGGCAATAATTTAATTTAATTAAAACATTATATTAATAATTACTATTATTATGCAAGATGTACTGGGGTAAACTCTAAACTGATAAAGTTGTTCACTGACCAGACCATCAGGATCGATGCCAACTGGAAATGAGGTGCGAATATGGAGTAGGAGTGCGTAGTGTGCTAATTCCTCGGTCTCCTCAACTTGAATGAGCTATATTTTTACGAAGTATTGCTTAAACTTTGTAAGAGGGCCCATCAATAACGAGGATATAAGACATTCGGATTGGAGTGTGTAGTTTCTCGATAACATATGATACTAGAAGATGCTATTGTATGCGTTGGGATTAGATGGAAGGCATAGAAGAATCTTATATTGAAGATACTACACTACGATTAACAGTGAATAATATGTTCTGCAGTATTGCCAATGGAAGCTTTGCGCATAGGAATAATATAGGCTCATACACGAGTTCAACCACTCGTGTTTATTGCTTCCTAAATATTTGTCCTCGGATTGTGACTTCTGGTGATGTATCTTTAATCTTTAACCAACACGATGATGGTCTCCTCTCTAACTACCTGTTTGCTAAGCGCGATAGTTAAATTCATGAAAGAATCTTCTAAGGTATTGTCGTCTCAATTTCTTAGTTTTTGGGCGGTAACTTTGATGGTTGATTAAGCATAGAAAAGCTATTAATTTATCTTCTATGGGTGGGTTTAATAGTCTCTATTCGTAGCATATAGTATAATACAGCTTTTAGCTGGGTTTTGAGTTAGACCATTAGTCAGCGTTAGGGAAATCATCCTATCATTGACTCATACTCACATCATTGAGGTCGAAATCCTGGTGATGTTTGGCAGTTCAGAATGTATGTAATGACTTTCGTGACAAATGGTCCGTCTGCGAGTGCCACGAACAGGTACGCTTGTATGTGGTTCATGCCCGGCCATTTCGTTAATCCGATGATGAGGAATACGCGCATTTAGTATATGTTGTGGAACGCTCAGCTAAAAGATGAATAGTGTAATGGGATGATAAGAATTGACAAAAGAAGGGGTATTCGGCTATAAGAGTATTGCTGATTGGCAGGAGCGTTTTAGACTATGATAGGCGGTGCGCGATATATCTTTTTCATGGTTATGGAGGCAGGAAAAACTTCGTATACAGAGACATTTCTCATCGGCTGGGAACCAGTATCTGAGCATATGATAGGTTGATAATCTAATAAGCATCTATGGAATTGCTGATTGTTGTTGGACCCAGGGAGTAGATGCCCTTGACATTCCACGCTTTGCCGCTTTTTTCCCAGATATTGTATTTGTCACGCGGGAAGCTCATTGATTCTTGAGATTGTTATAATTGGTGGTTGTGGGATTTAGTGATATGTTAGAGGGATGAGAAGTAGAGCGTATAAAAGACAGGCCGAAGATTGCGTAGGTGTTGTATGGGATGAGGCGCTCAATGGCGTGGGCATGCCTCACGCGGGCGCTCTGTCTTAAGACGGACGTCTTGGAGGTGGGCTCCAATTGGATGATGTATATGGAGTACTCCTACATCGAACTTTGTCTCTGAGAACCACATTTTTGGTAGTAACAGTTGTTTTTTCCGGGTGGAATTAAGAACTTTCAGACTTAAGATTTTTATTACAGTTCGGAATAGATACGGGCTTTGTGATGGAGGTGAGATGAGAGAGACTCGTGGGTATTCTGAGCCATTTCCGCTGGGTAGCTCGGAGTGTTGGGTACTCATTAACGACATAGTCCTCTCTCTTATGAGAGAACTGCAAGTTTATGAAAGCTAACAAAACATAGAGACTCCTGGCGTCAGGCGGCGTCAGTATTCGTGATAGAATGTGTCGATTCGAGAGCTTAATCTTTCGTCTCATCTGAATGGAAATTTGGGGATGGGTGTCTCTTGATGGAAAGAATAAATTTGCTCACGAGTGGCTTCATGACGCAGAATAGATCGGGCAATGAGTGGGCTTTCTGATTGGTGTGCCATAGATCCAAAAATGGGCTTCGTGAAGACACTGCATTATATTCTCCTTTACGGCGAATCAACCTAGTGAGGAAGAAAATGGATGTTCTCACTTTGTGCAGGTAAGGTTCATTCTAAACAGACTCGAAGAGATGTAAGGTGGACTTTGTAGGCTAATGAGACAGTGCCTAAGCTGCTCTCCTTGACTTCCTTCACACTTAATATTCAGATGAGGGACAGTAGGACTGGATTACACTAAGCGATGATTCACCACTCGCTCATTGCAGTTTGTCCAGGGTTGGTGGTTGTTGCTGAGTATTACATCGGTTAAGTGGAGTTCATTTGGGATTCTGGTCCCAGTTATAGAGTCACTGCTTACTTTACATTTGCACAAGGCTTTACATATGTTTCAAGTGAAGAAGCGGTTTTCGCGCCTTAAGCTTCTTTCGTGGACTAGTATCTTTATATCTTCTTTCTACGCGGAGGGCTCATTGGTGTAGCATCCGCGTACTTTTACGAAGAAAAGTCGCTTATGATATATCCCCTGCACAGACAGATTCGTGTTTGAACAGTGTTTTAAGTGGACCTTGGACCTGACTAGACATCATTTTGAGTTAGTTGAATAGGTTTTGGGGCATGGGTCTTGCCCATAATATCAATGTAGTTCTCCGTAAACATTGATCGTGTGAGTATGGAATATGATAGATTAGATACGGTACTTATACAAGGTTGGGTCGTCAGAAGCTAACACTGGCTAAAGGACTAATTGTTCTATCCTATTTTACCGGTTCAGGAATTAGTTAGCTTTGACGACAGACTCTTTTCCTCCACCGATGACCAATGAGCAGGTGAACATCGGGCTACTAAGTTTGCGGGAGTCAATCTGTACAACTCCTCAAGGCATAAACTTTCTGTTTATTATGGACAGAGATAAGAAGTTATAGAGGGAAGATAGGCCAACTATTGTTGGAGAACCTCTGACAACACCATAGAGTTTGGAATTCTTCTCTAGACGTGTGTTGTCGCTAAGCTGCATTGGAGCTCGGAAGATGGATTAGGCGAAGTATGGCATTGGAGATACTAGCGTTTCGAAAGACGACAGGTTTCGGTAGTCGCTTGGACTTTCCGGCGGATTGATTATAATAAATAGTCAACCTACGATAGGTGTTGGTGATGTGAGTACTTGCCTAGGCATAGTGCTTTACTCTCGAATGGCTGGTGATCAAGTACGTGATGGCGGACACTATTCAATCGGTTTAAGTCGAGATCTGAATTAAAATTCTAATAACTGGTAAAGAAAGGAAGCCGAGACAAAAACATTGAATGTTGTCTACAAACAAGTTTTTCAGAATATTTCGTAAACAGGGGTACGTAATTGTTATCTACATTTTATCCAACAATTTTTTTAAAATATATAAATTGTTCCAAGTATTTTTTTTTTTTGGAATTTGGCAGATGGTTAGTGATGAGTATGAAGATCGATACTTTATTTCATTGCCAATCATTTTTCCGACTATTCCGATCATGGTATGTCACTTTAATATTTTTTCTGTTCAATAAAGAATAGAAAAGAATAAATATTTCAAATTATGTAACACGTTCACTTCCTTACAAAATAAAATACATTTTTTTGCAGGTTTCTAATGGAAGTTGTTTTCATTATCGAGACAAGTACTTCATACCTGATATAATTTATCACCAATACTTTCAATTTTATTATATTTTCTTTAATATGTACACATAAACTTTTCGACAATATTTAGGGACGTTCATAAAATATCTTCTTAAACACACAAATTATTTTCGGACGTCGCAATTATGCATACCGAAACGACTACCTCTTCATACTAAACGTTTCTTTGTTATATCTCATCCGTGTAAAATTCGAGTACCAACATTTTCCTATGCTTGATGCTTTCTCCAAAAGACGGTGGTCTTATGATATAAAATCCGTTACTGCTAAAACTTTGCACTACTTAATCCATAATTTGAATATGTTTACATTAAAGCACTATTATTGTATTTCCATATTGCATCTATACCTCTTTATAAAGAATATTTTTAAACTGATTATCTACTACTAATATATATATATATATATCTACCTAGCCTAGTCTTTAGAAATAAAAAATCTATTGTGTGTCATTGCTCTCTGTGGATTCGATCCCTAAGTATTAGACATGATCTCTCTTGGCGAGAATATTAATTGTGTGTTAAAATGAATGTTAATTTGATAATTAATTAGTTAGGATATTTATACCATGCTATAACAATAAACACACCCATGTTTTTTTTTTTAATTAACCTGGGGGTATCCCGAACTTATGGAGAGGCCCAGACTAATCCCCAAGGGGAGGTGCGGCCCACGGATAGACCCTATCTCCGGGTAACACTCAATGTCAAAGTCTTTCATACTTGGAAGAATTACACAACACAGTCGGGTGAACGCTCGAAATCATTGGCGTAATTTGTTGGGTTGTAACAAGTATCTTTAGCTTTAGTTTCTATCTATAACCATAAAATGTTACATATTTTATGCGATTTTTAAAGAATAAGCGAAAAAATTAAAACAAAGTGGATATAGGAGTCTTCTTCTAAAAGAAAATATTATTGTTGTACAAATATCTTTCTTTTCTTTTTTCATTTATTTTTTACAGTTACATTAGTTACAACTACATTCTACAGTAAATTTTACACAGTTGCAATCCAACTAATCATCCAAATATTGGACGATCACAATGTAAGTTTAAACATTAATATAGCTCGATGATAGTGTATACTAAATAAGGACCTGCGTTGTGTGCAGATATTGTTTTGAAAAATCTTCCTGATAATTATTTTGATTATATTATATGTTTTCAAGTTGAAAGTTTATATTTTGTGTTATATAATATACTTTTGTCTTTTGCTATGTTTTTGACATCTATATAATATATTTTCATTACTTATAAAAAAATTAATTTGTGTTATAATAAGTCATGTACATAATGTTAGTTTATAATGTATAACTAGGTGATTACCTGCGGGCATGGTGAAATTTATATACCAATAATCGTTGAATACTAACTTTGATCGGTCAACCTTCATGTCATAAGTCTTCAAATGTATAATCATGGACCGTCAATATAAAGTTGATGAGTAAGGTCATGTTTGTTGATATTTTATTTATTTAACTTATTTACACTACAAGAAAACCTCTGCCTAACTAGGAAAATTTACGAGGAAAAACAGTCTCGTTAATTTACGTCTATCATACGTCAGATTTACGAGGAATATTCATTTCCACGAAGATTATAACGAGAGTACTATTTATTCGTAAATGGAAGTTAATTTATCAGAACTTTACGAGAAATTTAGTATTCCTCATAAAGTAGTTGTAAAATTTTCTTCTAATTTACGACGAAATAAGTTATGTTTTTGTAACAACGAAATTACGAGTGTATCTACTTTTTTGGTGTTTACGTGTTTTTGGTTGGGCTTACCAACAATGTTTCCTCGTAAATCCCTAGTAAATTTTCACCTATCAAATTTGAAGATTCTATATATATATGTCATTTGTCTTTCAAATGAAACAACACCAAAACAAAAACCTAAAACGTGAAAAATGTCTGGTGATGGGAATGTTTATGAGTTACATAGTTGGATGTATACACACAGAGATGCGAACGGGAAAGTTACGAAATAATTTCTCGACGGACTGGAGACATTTATGCATCAAGCAGATTCTACAGCAATCACACATGAAAGCGGTAAGAGGTTCTTTCCTTGTCGGAAATGGAACAATACAAAATTTTCCCGTCGTGAAAATGTATGGAACCATTTAGTAAATAGAGGTTTCACGCTACATTACTATGTTTGGTTTCAAGATGGAGAAGGTTATAATTGTGGGAATCAAGCTAGTAGTAGTAATTGAAATTTTCAGGATGAGCCGGTTGATCATTTGCATAATGAAAATAGTTATCATCATGAGGAGCAAATGATAGTTATGGTAGGGTTCATGATATGGTAGCAGATGCATTTGTAGCTGATGAAGTTGAAGAACCCAACATAGATGCAAATTTTTATTGAAATGTTAGCTACTGCGAATCAGCCAATCTACAGTGGTTGTATAGAAGGTCTCTCTAAATTATCGTTAGCAGCTAGGAAGATGAATATTAAAATTGATCACAATCTACATGAAAATTTCATGGATGCATGGGCAGACTTGTTTAAAGATATGCTGATTCTTATTATGAGATTCAAAAATTTGTTTATAGTCTTGGATTGCCTTCAGAGATGATAGATGTTTGCATAAAAATTGCATGATCAACTGGGGAGATGATGAGAAGTTAGAAGAGTGTCAATTCTGCAACAAGCCACGATTCAAACCGCAAGGACGGGGGCGTAATGGGGCAGCGTACCAAATGATGTGGTACCTACCAATTACAAACAGCTTGAAAATATTGTATCAATCTGAGACGCCTGCTGGAGCGATGAGATGGCATGCCAAACATAATTAGACGGATGGTGAGATCACTCATCGATCAGATGCAAGAGCTTGGAAACATTTTAATATAGTACATCCAAATTTCGTTAGAAATATAAGGAATGTGTATCTTGGACTATGAACAGATGGATTTGCTCCAGTTGGAATATCATGGAGACAATATTCATTGTGGCTAGTTATTCTTATGCCATACAACCTGCCACCGGAAATGTGTATGGAACGAGAGTTTCTATTCTTGACCATATTAATCCCTTGTCTGAAGTATCCAAAAAGGTCTCTAGATGTTTTTCTACAACCAATGATAAAAGAGTCAAAAGATTTATGGTCAAAAGGGTGAGGACGTATGATTGTTCAACGAAAACAAATTTTACGATGCGAGCAATGGTTTTGTGGACCATAAGAGACTTTTCTGCTTATGGGTTTTCATTTGGATGGACTACACATGGGATTTTATCTTGTCAATATTGTTTTGGAATGACAAATGCGTTTCAATTGAAGAATGGTAAGAAGACATGTTGGTTCGATTGTCATCGTTGATTTCTTCCCCTTACCATCCGTACCGAAGAAACAAGAAATTGTTTAGGTACAAAAGAATTTTCAGTGACATTCCTCCTCCATATTTAAGTGGAGAAAAAAATGAAAAATTGATTGCAACGGATCTCAAAAAACAGTCCATCGTGAGGGTAATTGGCATGTTTGACGAAAAAAATTTCTCACAAAAAAATAGTTCATCGTGAGGGTAAAGGTTCTATAGTTTCTGGAAGTTTGACGGAAAAATTTTTTTACTTCACATCGTACTACTTTGCACCAAAAGTACATACCCGAAAAAGATCTCCAAAAAGATATGATGATGGTGGTGTCGCGCCAACATATGCAGTTGTTGGTGTTCTAGACATCTTTTGCCAAATTGGGCGACTGGGTGGAAAATTGAAAGAGGTATGGTGGTCGAGTGAAAAAGACTCCCATGTGCGATTGAGTGCACACACTTATATTCTACTCAATTGCGAGGATACATGGATGTGTTATTTTGAAAGGTAACATATATAGAAACTTATATAAACATATATATTTTGAACTGATTATTTAATATAAATTGTGATTTTCCAGCATATTTGTTACTCAAGTTTAAGAAGCAATACCAGAGATATCCATAAGTGATCTAGAAAAACGAAAAGATCAACACTTTATTAAGTGGTCGAGGAGTCAGGTTAGTAACTCAAAATTTTATTGCATACATCTCTATTCTTAATTAATATTAATAATTTTAACATTGTCTTTATTTTTCTAGGTTGAATATGACGATCCATCTTACCCCCACCCCCTCCCCATGGTTTCATAAATTAGTTCAAGGTCCATTTGCAAAGGTCACCACATCACCAATGTATTTCACACGATGCTTTACTTTTCATGCATATGAGTATGGTAGACAGCGGGTGACAAGTAATTATGTAATATGTGTGAAAGGCGAAACAGACTCCTACGGGATCTTGTAGGAGATTATTGAGGTGGAATTCCTAGGGTTATTGAAGCTGAAATTCGCCCTCTTCAAATGTGAATGATTTGACCCTGTCGTCAATAGAGGTGTTCAGTTTAACAAATGTGGCGTTGTTGATGTCAATTCTGGACAAATGTACAACACATTCGAACTTTTCATATTAGCTTCGCAAGCAGACAAAGTTAACTTCATTCGGATGAAAGATTCTCAAATAAATTGGTTAGCAGTTATCAAAGTTACACCTCGTGGACGAATAATCCGTGGAGAAGAACCACCTTTGAAAGAATAATCGTGTATTAATGAAGTCGAGGAACCTTAACAAAAAATTTATAACATCCTTCTCATTGATCCGCATAATCGTGAAAACAAAGATCTTCCCGACAACACGACAGATGAAGCTGGTGAAAACGAGTTTGATGAAAGTGATGATGTTTGTAGTGATGACTCGAATGAGAATGATGAATCCGAGTAACGATGTAATTTTTTCATATATAAATGAAATGATGAATTTGAGACTTAAGCATGTGCTCAGGTTATTTAAATATGAAAATTAAATTTATAAATTCATTTTGGGGTTAGGAAAAATGATGAGAGATGTATGGATTGAGGGTTAGAGAGTTTAGAGTTTATAAGTTAAGAAACTTGGGGTTTGGGGGTTTTGGTTTTTGGGATTCAGATTGAGTCGTGATAATTTGTCTTAACATATACACACGAAAACATATTTCGTCTTAAAATACTCGTAGAAAGAAAACGCGGGATCTGGTTGATTACTCATAACGAATTTCGTCGTAAAGTCCACGTAAATGATAACGCGGGAACTGGTTAATTTGTCGTAAACAATTTCATCGAAAAGTACTCGTAACACTAAAATTCATAACATGGTATATTCCTCGTAAATCAAAATGCGGGACCTAGTTATTTAGTCTTGAAATTACTTAGACTTTACGATGAAATGTGAAATGAAAATGCGGGATCTGGTTGATTCCTCGTAAAATTTTGAGGAATTTACGAGGAAATATAATTCCATGTATGTAGATGAACCAACTTTATTCATTTCTTAGTGTCTTCCTCTCATTCTCCAAGGTATTTTCTCTCTACTTCCTTTTTTTAGCTAAGGTGGTTAGTTTACGGTAATTAGGGTTTGATTAGGTGGTTAGTTGAGGGAATTTTTGATAAATTTATGGAATTGGGGTAGATTATAGGATGATGAATTTCAATGTTGCTTGATTAATATAATGATTTTTTTTCCAGATGGTGGAAAAATAACTTACACTTCATTAAAGAGAGCTGTTTGGTGTGTCTGGTGGTTATGCAGGCGCATCATCTTCTTCAGCCCCTTGTTCTTTGGTTCCGGAGACAGTCCCCGACTCTCAGTTTTCTTAGAGAGTCTCCCAGGCCTCCTTTTGCTGCACCGCCGGTGCCTGCTTTTGCTGCTGCCCCACCGGTGTCACCTTTTGCTGCACCAGCACCTCCAGATCATGCTCCAGAGGAGGTGCCTCCTGCCCCTGTGGCTGGAATTCATCCTGATTTTCTGGTGCTGCCGAATGCTCTTTATGCTACATACAGCGTCAAGGACCTTCTCGCCAAGCCATGCAGAGAAGGTTTACTAGTCTTATACCCTGATCAATCAAAAACACTTTCTGGTACGTATTTTTTTAAAAACTATTTTTAATTTATAAACAACTTTAAATAACTTATACTTTTTTTTCTTCATGTTTGGGGCTGACCGTTGTGTCGCTTGGAGCGTATCCGACATAATCAAATCCTACTTCTCCGAGGCACATCCAAACTGGAGTAAGACCTCGGAGTACGTTAAAAAGACGTGGTTCAAATGTTTTGATGTAACTTCCTATTAATTATAATTTATTTTTTTAATACTTTTTATTTGTAAGTTACTAATCTAATATTTTCCAGTTTCAACAAAAATGGAATTGGTCCATAGCGATCAATGAGAAGGTGAAGAAAGTGTAGGTCGTGAAGGCAAGACTCGATTGACTGATATGGTCTCGAACTGGAAGGATGATTAGGTGGTGAAGGGTTATGAGCACGGGAAACCCACTATGCTCATGAAGGATGTACGGGATGGCCTCATTCGTTATTGTACCACACCATCGTCAATCAGAGTCGCTAATAGATGCTCCACTTCCCATGTTAAGAGAGATGATTAAGGTAACTTGCCGATGCTTCACTCATCAGGCAAAAACCCCTACATTGGTATCCGTCTAGATATGTAAAGTATTTGGATTAACTATTTTTTCATTTATTTTATAGGCCAAAAAAACTGGAATACTCCCATCTCTTAAGGATCTTTACGATAGGACCCACAAGAACAAGGCTAGAAATTTTGTAAATCCTAGGTCAGAGAAGATCTAAAACGACGTGGTTGCTCGGATTGAAGAGCGCCAGATCTCGCTGACCCAGCAGTCCCCCGATGGGCTACCCATCACATTTTCTACACCTGAAGTGTAAGAATTTTGAGGAGGTACATATTTTTAATTATTATTCATTTAATCTAACACATTTTATCACTAAAATTAATCATTTTTCAAGGTGTTCCCTAAGAAAAAAGGACGGACGTTGGGGAATAGGTTATGTTAACGATATTCCAAGGGCGTCATCGTCTTATTCCCAGAGACGGGATGATGAGAACCTCAGCTGCGTTCTGATTTGACTGCAACACAAGCTCAGTTGGGTTCCCTCGAAGGGTTTATGGACGTCATATGCAAATGATCTACGACATAACCCCTAATTTTGTTTTTCTTCTTTTGATTGTATTACAAATTTGAAACTTTTCTGTTAAATATTTATGAAAATATTTTTGAATTTTTGTATTATTTAAATTTTTTAATATTTGTTTTCAATAATATTTTAATTTTTATTATAGAAAATACACGAATGAAGGAAAATTTGTAGCTAATACTACGACTATTTAACGAGGAAATACATATTAAAAGGGCGTAATTTTCAAGAGTAGTGTACAAGGAAGTACACGTAAATTCATCGTAAAATTTTACTTCAAATTAATCAGAACAGACATGAAACTTTGTTGTAAGCATCACGTGTACTTTATGACGATAATTTGCGTCTATTTTACGAGGAACATGACATCGTTAGTTTGAGTGAATTTGACGATGAAATATTAGGCGTCTTATTTACAAAGAAGTAATGTCCTCATAACTTTATGACGATTTGGTGAGGAAGTATGCGTTACGACCGATAATTAACGACAAAAGTGTTTATTTGTTGTTTTGTCATAAAGTGTATTTTATGACAAATTAACCACGATAACTATCGTCGTTAAGTATATGTTCTTGTAGTATTAATTTACATTGGGCTTCAATGATATCATCCGGATGTTATAATTCACCATCTCACTTCGATATGAAAAACTGTATTTTTGAATTGATATGATCAAATAACATTTGAGATCCGCATTTGAGCTGAAAAAATATTAATTATGTATATAAATTATTTATAAATATTATTATGTATTTTGTGTTCATTTTTGTATCAGGCAATAATAAATATATTGAATAATTGGGAAACGACTAACTATTATGTATATAATTAAATTGGAGTAAGCACATAAATAAAAACATTCTCTCTTTTTATTTACAATAATTTTTTGTTTTTAAGAAATCAAAATAATCTTTTATTACTTTATATGGTATATTATCAAGATGAATGATATTGACATAGATATATAATAGATTTTAATATGAATATTTATTAATTTAGGCTTTGTACTCATATGATTTTACTAACATTCTATATTTATTATAACAAAAATATTATTATTATCAATATGAATACTTATTAATTGAGACTTCCTACTCAATGAAAATTTGAAATTAACATGTTTATGTACTTTAAATATGATATATATTTTAATTTAAATGATATATATAATATATATATATATATATATATATATATATTAAATGAAACTTAATATTTATATGATTTTATGATCATTTGTATCTTGTTATAACAAAAAAGTAAGCCACTGATCACAAAATTTTAATTTTGGATTTTTAATTTATAATCGTTTAAATAATTCAAAGATCTCTATAGTTTGAGAGCATCGTGCAAGGCGATGAAGCCCTTAACAGATCGGTGTAGGGTATACCATTTTTTTATGTGTTATCTATTCAATGGGAAGTCAATATGCCTCCTTCATTGTTGAAAACTTGCTAGGCTGACGGAAACCCAAGCACACTTTATATCAAGGGTGTACAGTTTTTCTTCACATTTAACCTTCAAGAAGAAGGACGTGCTCTCATGAAGAGTGCAGTGGATGCAAGATATGATTGTGCCGTGTATACATACGCAATGAATCAGAAAATATTTTGGGATGATGAGGAGTATTTCGCTCGTGTTACAAGGAAATTAGCTAAAAGTACTGGGAAACTAGTGCGATCTATGAAACGGGGATGTGGTTTGTGGCATGGTGATGAGTTTCGCGCAAGGAGGGACATGTTCATTTGAACCGTTGTTCCATCGTTCTACAATTGTCAATGTGTTTCTATTAAGGACATAGATTGGGTCTTGTGATTCTTTGAGCACAGTAAAGGTAACAACATGTGTAACCGCTGTTTCTAGATCAAATAGGTGGGGTTGTTCTTCCGTGAGTTTGAACCGATGAGCATGTTTAGGGACACAATGGAGTGGTGAAGATGTATTATAGTAGATTAATGTATGAAAGTGTTTTAATGTGTGAAACATTAATGTATGAAAATGTTTTAATGTATGAAACATTAAGGTATGAAAATGTATTAAGACTGAGTTTTGGTTTAATTATGACTGAGTTTTTGTTTAATTATGGCTGAGTATTGGTTTAATTATGGCTGAGTTTTGGTTTAATTATAGCTGAGTTGTGATTTAATTACGGCTGAGTTTTGGTTTAATTATGGCTAAGTTTTGGTTTAACTACGACTGAGCTTTGGTTTAATTATGGCTGAGTTTTAATTTAATTATGCCTGAGTTTCGGTTTAATTATACAATGTTACGGCTGACTAATAAAAACATTACGGCTAAATTACATAAAACACATAGGCTGACTTATGATTACAATACATAACTATGCAAATAAGTAGTAGTAGCAAAGTATAGCCATACCAAACCCACAAACCACCACATTCCTCAAACACCGCACCTCGCTCATACATTCATCTCTTCTTCTCTCAGATTTCATCTTCATTCCTTCAAACTCTTTCTCCAAGCGAGCAACATTAACTCTCACCTTCGACATGCTTTTTTTCATGACTCTTATCACTGACTTCATATCTTCAACCTCTTCCACAAACACTCATCCGTCCATTTGAATAAATTTCAATAATTTCACCAATATAAATAGATCTCAGTTTTACACTCAGCACATGGCAAATAAGAACTAAAACTAACCTTATTATATCCTTTTGCACAGCAATAACACAATCTTCCCTGGATTTTTAACTGTTCCAGATGTAAATATTTCAGTGGGTTCACCCCACCAACACCTTTTCGGCGTTCCTCTCTCCGCATTTGAACATCGCCTATAACAGTTTTCTGCAAGTCCTATTAACTTTTAGATCAAAACAGTTGATAGGAGCAAAATCTAGAAATCCACTTACCTGAAACACAGGATGACGAAGACATTTTTAAAATTTTAGAACACAACTCCCAACTCTATAAGAAAAAGAAGATATGACAAAAACGACGAAATTTCAGTAGTATCGTCTCGATATTATAAATGTCTCGATGTATATTATAAACGTCTCGATGTTATAAATGTCTTAATATTTTAACATTCAAGACTGAGTTATGTAAAGGGATACGTCTGAGTTATAAAAGAAAGAAGGTTGGGTTACATAATTTGATAGCTAAGTTATAATAAAAGAATGCTGAGATATATTATTTGACGACTGAGTTATTGACAATCACATATGAGTTATATAATTTGACGACTGAGTTACATAAAGCGAAATGGCTGAGTTATTAACATCCACTGCTTAGTTATATAATTTGACGACTAAGTATTTCAGCTTTTTGAGCTTATTGGAGCACTTATCACGCCTGGGAACAAAAATTTTTGCTGGAAGTGTTGATCCTTTTGAAGCATATGAGTGGAGGAGCCGGTTAGTTCGTGATGTGGGGTTTATTTTATTTTTCTCACTTTCAAATTAACCCTATATTCCCACTTTACTCTTTCAATAAAGAGGTTCAGTGTAGTACTTAGGGATCAAATCCTTAGACTCTAGGATTGCACAATAGATATATTGTTTTCGAATTAAATCTAGATGAATTATAACAATAACAAAAAACGATTTTTAAGATTGATTTGGTTTGTGAAGATTAATTTAGCAGTTTAGACTTAGGAGAAATTCTTAGGTAGATTTAAATAATGCAGACTAATAGATTGCTAGGGTTTTATTAAGTATCGTTCTGAATTTAAACCTTAGGGTTTAGGAGATCACTCTCGCGCATCTTGGCTAAGCGTCGATCGTTGGAAATAAGATGGAGTCGATCGATACTCATTCTAAACATTACTGATTCGCGGTTTTATATGTTCTCTAAACTTCTAATTAAACTCTCGTTTGTTACTAATTATTTACATTGTTTAAGATAGATTCCTGGTTATAACCAAGCTCTCGCTTGTGCCTATAGAACCCTAATTTCTAAGGTTGAGGTGATCAGTTTCAACTTAGCATTAAGAGCAACTTAAAAAAAGAACCAAGAATATTACCCTAACAATTTTATAAAATCAACAATACATTACTACCATTGAATAACCCTAAATCTAATAGAGAACTACCCAGACATAACAATAAAGAACATGAATAAAGTCTGAATAAATTGCATAGAATTAACTGAGTAAAAAGATAAGGAGTTCAAGATCTTCTCTATAATGATGATCTGATGTTTCTCTCCAATAGATGTATCAATGTGTTCCAACTCTAAAAATCTGGTGTAACTTTGCGGCTACTCAGCTTCTGATCCTGACAGCTTCTTATGGCTTTTTCAGCTTAGGCTTTAACAAAGATCGAAAACCCTAAAAAATAGTCTAAATTTTGGCCAAGGACTTGTCTTGCAATTAATAAAAATTCTCGGTAAAAATTGTAATTTCTCAATCTTTCTACCAACTTCACCGTCGATCGACGCACAGTGTGTGACATCGATCGATGGTCCATTTATAAATCCGGGTCCGACTTTGACTTTATACTTGGCAATCCTAATTGCTCCAAAATAGTCCAAAGCTCCAATTTCTTCCAATGAGTACCTAGACCTGTAAATACTCTAAAACAATACCAAATGCATATAGACTCTAAATATACTATATATGTCATAGGTAAAATAGGTAAAATCCATAGTATATCAACTCCCCCAGACTTAACCTTTTGTTTGTCTTCAAGCAAATAAAGCCTTTGTGAGAAGTTTTGAAAAACGAAAACTCACATAATGTCTAAGTATATTTTCACCTTACTCTATTGAAGCCACATCCTATCAAGTCAATCACAGAGAAACTTTATATACCATATCCTAGTATAGCAACCAATTCCATTCTACCAGCAAATTAGCGAATACTAGTCTGACTCGCCCCTCTACTGATTTCATTTCTTTGCATAAAATAAAGGTGTAGGCTTTACCTTGGGAGTATCGATCAAATGATACATGGACTCTTATCTCTGCAAGTATATGAACACACATGTAACCTTTTCTGATTCCTTTCCTCTTTCTCTTCTCACTTTTTCCCAGTCAATATCTCCCTTCTTTTGAGGGTATCATTTTAGTTTTTAATTGACTAAGATATTTTGATAGGCTTCCATGAATGAAGCCGTAATGGTTTTTTGCCACCAGATCCTATTCACTTCTTTTTGACCTTTATATGAATAAAGCTTTAATGGTTGTAGTCACCAAATCATGTTCGACTCCTTTTTTTATCTGAAGGGGAGAGAGAGGGGAATCATAAGCACACACACTTTTACCGTCCAGACTTGGAGAAGGAATCCGATCCAGTGTATACCAATCCAAAGCAAGAAAATAATGTTAAGATTAAGTGTTGGAAATCAGCTTCGGTTCCTTCAAATTTTCCTAAGAAAATGTGAAGTAGTGGCAGAATGTTCCACTTTCGGTATCCCTAGTAATATCTGCAAACAACCTTCTAAGAATAGTGCTAAAGTGTGGGTTAGTTACTAATAGATTTTTGATCATAGTCCTCTTCTTGACTCGATAAAAATATTTGAAAAACATATAGATAGAGAATATTAAAACTCAAAAACAATAGAATAGCAATAGCGAACCTCCCCCAAACTTAAATTATATTGTCCCTAGTGTAATCCGCCTCGGATTGGTTAGGAGAAATTAAACAATAAGTAAACATTGTTAGAGATATTCTAATATACCAAATCTGTTAGGAGTATCAATCAAATGGTAGTGAATGGAGCGTCGACCGATGGTAGACCATCATCGACGATCGATGGTGAACGTATGGTGTCGGATCGATGGTTTATTCGAACTATCGGAAAACCCTTCATATATGGAATATATTCTAATTAATTAATAATATAAATAAAGTTAGAAACTTATTACGCTATGTTAGTTTCGGCGTCGATCGATGGCAACAAGCCGGCGTCGATCGATGCTAGGGCTGTCTGACTGAATCGTGTGTTTCTACTCTCCATTTTGATCATCTCTCTTTAGGTTAGACACTAGGGCTCTGTTAGACACTCAAAAACATGGTGAAAATAAGATCCAAATAGTAACAAGTAAATAGTTAGACAAAAATACAAATGCAACAAAAATAAATAAACATAAGTATATGTCTGAAAGAGAGAAGAGTAAAAGAGAAAGGAGTATCGAAAAGAATACTCCTCTGCGGATGTATCCTGGTCATGCTGCTGCTGCTGTGGTGCTGTTTGGTCATCTGGCTCATGTCCTCGGACGGTTGAAGCACAGGCATCGTGACATGGTCTTTACCCTGGCCCATATCGCTCGAAGCGCGTCCACCAAGACTCACTGGAAAGCACATTGGCCGTGTATGGGGATCTCTGGAATCTCAGGGAAGGCTAGGAGAGGTGGAGGTGGTTGTTCTGGCTCATTCGCTGCAGCTGCTGCGACCGGGTGTGGCTGGGCGGAGACCGCGCTCTGCGTCGTACTCTGAGAGACGCGGTGTGAATGTGGTGCCTCAGCTGGGTGGAATGTGAGGTGCTGTAGATCGTCAGAGAAGTCTGTCACCTCTCGTACTTGCAGTGCTAGTCCTAGGTCCCTCGTCATGCCACAAAGGACCAAAGGCATCCCTCCTTCAGCCACTGGGTCCTCGTTAGGTGACCCTCATCCATGAAGCGCAATCCTCTCTCCACCGAGGCTCCATCAAGGCTGATGCCAAGACAGCTAAAGATGGGTGTCAAGAGGCTCCCTATCGTCTCCCTCTTCGCGCCATAAAACTTGAAGGGTTTAATCCTTTAGGGTGTCAGATGCTCCGCAAATATAGCCCGATGTTCACCTGCTCATTGGTCATCGGTGGAGGAAAGAGCTCGTCGTCAAGCTGAACTAATTCCCTGACGGAATAGTATAGCAGTGTTAGCTTCTGGACCCAACCTTGTTAGGTTCCATCTTGCACAACAGGGTGTTGGCAAGGACCTTCAAAAAGTAGCACAGCGTCGGGTGACGAACGTCTGTCTGGGGGGCTGATCTAGAGTCGAAGTGGCCAGTCCGCAATGAGGCCCTAGAAAGTAGGTAGGCCAGGGAAAGCAGCGAATGAACAGGCGCTGGCAACAATGTCGAAGCCGTTGATCTCGCACAGCTGTGGGATGGGAATCCTGTACCGGATGCCTCTGATGAAGAAGGTCAGGGTGGCCTCAATGCGCCACCTTCACTCTGGGGCTCTTTGGTAGAGCACCTGAGCAGTGAAGATACACTTCCTCACAAGGTTGGGGTATAGAGGATATGGCTTTAGTAGCCATGGTGGCCAACCCAAGCCCATGCACCATCTGTCTGAAGTCGGTGTAGAGCCCCAATTTCTTCAAGGTTCGCTTGTCAGCGAACTTGGTCCGGCTCGATGGTGACGCCCTGCCAGGGCGTTGTAATAGAGGTTGTCGAAGTCATCCCACTCCTCGCTCAGGGGATGGTGTGTACAGTCTCCTCGATTGCACCGCTCTTCGAGGATAAGGATAATCCTCGAATGTAGCAAGTAGAGTCTCCTCTTCATTGGGCCAAGGGTCCCAGTTTGGAGGACCCCCGTGGTGGAGCGCTGGACCACCGACTTCGTATTGTGTTTTAAGTTCTCCTCTCATCCATATGCATATAATCAAACAAAACACAAATCAGAATCGATGTCGAAATGAAAGGAGCAGCGGTCGATCGATGGTATCGAATGGTCGTCGATCAGCAGAACCTAATGGCCGTCGATCGACTTCGACTCATGGGCATCAATCGATGCTTTATCGCAGATCAATGTTCACAAGATCATAAATAATCAATGCAAATCGTGCGAATGATGTGTGAAGATGATAGATAATCCCTAATATAGTACTCCAACACACTAAAGCGTTCTACATTCCGAGTTAAACCACAAAAGATTTGATTTTTCTTCAAACCCTAAAAAGTTCCCAAAACTAAGAAATTTGGAGAACATACCTTGAAGATTTTGTGATTTAAAGAGCTAAACAGGTAGAGAGGGCAGAATCGTGTGGTTAAGACTTAAAAAACGAGCAAAATCGGCCAAAATTTGGGAGAGAAATCGAGTGTGGAACTCGTGTATGTTTTTTGCGGTTTTTGAGAAAAAGTGTTTTTTGAATCGAGGTCGTGTCGAGTTAACCTACTCGACGCATGACCGTCGATCGACGGTCCTATAGGGGCATCGATCGATGGTCTGGTCAGTGACAACTTATTCAGTTTAGAGTTTTGTAATTGCATAAATAATAGATAATTATTATATAATTGTTTTTAATTAATTAATTATTGCTAATATATAAATTCTTATTTTTGTTTGTCTTTTTATTATTGTTTCTATCATTATATATATATATATATATGATTATTTATTAGTAATTTAGTGGGTTGCCTCCCACTCAGCACTTGTTAAAGTCGTCAGCTTGACGAAAAATGGGCTTATCATCCGGGATTGGGCACCTCTAGAAGTGTGGTATGAGTATGCGGAATTTCAGCTCTATCCCAATAGTGTTTCACTCGCTGCCCATTCACCATGAAATCTTCTCCTTTAGGATTAAATAGGACAATTGTCCCGTAAGGTGTAACTTCTTTGATGGTGATGGTAGGGACCAGACGGAACGTAATTTCCCCAGGAAATAAAGTTAGTCGAGAGTTGTACAGGAGTACTTGATCGTTTGGTTCGAAATGCTGTGAAATAATTTTCTTATCGTGGTAGGCTTCGTTATTGCGTTGTACAATTCGAGTTTCCGTATGCGCGATTATCGGATATCCTCGAGCTCACTTAGCTGAACTAATCTCTTTTCTTCTACGGATTTAGCATCAACGTTTATTTTTTATGGCTCATTCCGGCTTTATGCGCTAGCTCTACAAGGAGCCAATGATTAAGTGGAATGGGGTAGTTCCTAATGGAGTTTTAAATGCTGTTCGGTACGCCGCAAAGTGCATCATCTAACTTCAAAGACCAAATCTTTACAGGTTGATCCTACCATCTTTCTAGGATTTTTTTGATATAACGGTTGGATACTTCTACTTGTCCGCTGGTCTGACGATGAATAGGGTGTAGCTACTCGATGGTGAACTCCATGTTTCTTGAGCAGTTTTCAACACTTTGTTAATGAAGTGGGTACCTCCATCGCTTATTAAGATTCTTGGAACTCAAAATCATGGAAATATAATACTCCTGAAGAGTTTAACGACGACAGAAACATCATTTTTTGGGGTTGTTATTGCTTCCACCCATATAGATACGTAACTACAACGACCAGTATGTATTTGTTTCTGTGCGAAGAAGGGAAAGGGCCCATGAAATCGATGCCCCAGAAATCAAACACTTCAGCTTTAAATATGAAATTTTGTTTCCATCTCGTTTCTTCTGCTGATTTTACCTCTTCTTTGGCAGAGATCGCATTTTTCTACATAGGCTTGAGTGTCTCGAACATGGTCGGCACCAAAAGCCTGCTTGTAGGATTTTTGACACTGTCTTGAACTAGCGAAATGTCAGCGTAATCGGATCCGTGACAATGATATAAAATTTTTGGGAGTTTCGCTTTCGGCAACACATCGTCTATATATGCCGCCAGAACAGTGTTTGTAAAGATAAGGTTCATCCCAGTGATATCTCTGATTTCTCTCAAGAATTTCTTTTTAATGATATCCTTTGAAAAGTTTCGGGTTCTACTTCTGCCGCAAGATAGTTTTACAATATCTGCATACCAGGTACTTTCAGTGGCGTTTACTGCACACACCCCCGACTCAACTACTGCCTCCGGGAGAATCATCATTTGGGGTCGAAGGATTACAACTGACGCTGATATTTATTGGAATGATTACCTCAGCGTTCTTTTCAAATGCTTCGATCGATCGACGGGGATGGAAAAGATCGATCGATGCTTTATGGTTACAGTCGCTCGATGGTATCAGTGCGTGTCGATCGATTCTGCTTCATGCGCGAACTAACACTACCGACGAAAGTCGATTCGGCTAAGTAGATATTTCTGTGGGTAAGAAGTCATCTATAGGGAACGTCGTCGTCTACTCTATTCGTGATAAGTGATCGGCTACTCCATTTTCTACTCCCTTCTTATCTTTGACTTTTTGACGAATTCTTCGAGAAGGAGAATCCACCGTAAGAGTCTCGGCTTAGCATCTTTTTTTGTTCATTAATTATTTCAATGCTGCATGGTCAGTGTGAACTACTTACTTTCGACCGACTAGGTAGGATCGGATTTTGTTCGTAGGCGAATATCAGTGACAATACGTATCAACTTGACTTGCAAGTAAGTATGATATTTCTTCAAGCTTTAATGTTTCTGATTTATCTGCCTTTTCTTGCCGATGATCAAGATTTGTTGACAAATCCTTTTGAAGAGGAGGGGAAATGATGCTCCTCAGTTCATGGAACCGGACCAGGATGGAGATCAGGCCGCTCATATTAATTCAACCGAGGTTCCCCTTCAGACCGTAACCGATCTGGCCGACCATGCCGTGTTACTCATCGACCCGCGTACGTGCCGGAATAGAGCTAAGGATGGAACCACATCCTAATGATGGAACCACATCCTAATGATGGATAACTGATCGAACACAAAGGAGTTATTTCCCGACAAAATCGCAAGCTAAGACTGATGGACGAGCCAAAATCCATTTTGGACGTGAAGAGTCCAAAGATGATCGAAGTTTCTCACTTTTGGCCCTCTTGGTTCGTACAACATATCTCGATGGTGCAACCCAACGACCTTACCTCAGTGTTCGATCCCTATGATGACTTCTTACACAGAAATTTCTCTCAAGGCAAGGGTACTGAAGCCGTCAAATATTTGACCCACTTTGGAACACAACTCGTTCGTGAAGAACACCTGGTGGGCCATACAGATGCACCCTTTCGTCCATGATGATCCTCACCGCCATTGACCCGATCCTACGGATGAACCTGGACAGTAGCGAAGGGTGCACCTATGGAACAAGGCTGGTTTGGATGAGCCTTGAGAGTAGGCGAAGTGACACTCGACCAGACCAAGAACCGAAGGGTTCTTTGACTCCTTTATTATTTTCTAGTCAATATTTCATTTCCTAGATGTGTTTTTCCACGATTCTTTATGTATTTCTTTGACCACATCTATTATAAATAGGTAAACACTTCTCCCATAAGCATCAATCGCGATTTCATCCCCTTATGAGTTTTATATATTTGGTCTTTGTCTAGAACATGTTCTTTTTTCCTTGGTGTGTAATATCCAAGTAAACAAACCTCCTACTTGCTTGTCGTGCGTCAACTGGAGTGGGAATATCAACAGCCTTCCGCAACTGTTGTGCGACCCATCAATCCACCATTCTCCCTTTTTTGACGAGATCCATATCCCTTCTAGTCCGTTTGAGTGAACCTGTCTATGCAAGGACATGTCAAAGTGGTATCAGAGCCACTCAACTGGTTACTTTTTATCCATCTTCTCATCGTTAATTCAAAACACTTACCTTACATATCGCCTTTTTATTCAAAAAAAGAGAGAGAGAAAAAAAATTGATTCTATTTGCTTGGTGGTGTAAGAGAAATCATGCTTGCTAGAGGAGAAAATCCAGCCTTGGAGCAGTTAATACGGATTTTCAAAAACCAAATCTCTTATCTTTCAATCTAGTTCTTCCCTTGTTTACTGGAAATTTCCATTGGTGTACTTGATTAGTTCTCTTAGAACTTTGAGAAGAAGCTTGTTGAGTGACCATCCAAATTCCGAGAAAACACTTGAGTGGGTGAGAATAAACACTTGAGTATGTCAGGATTTTATCTACTGATCTTTGTGTTTAGCATTTTCAGGAACCATGGACAGTGAGAAGAATGAACCAACCCGGAAATTCTGTTGCTGGTTTATCTAACTTACACAATGAGGGCTTTGAATGTAACTATGGCTAATCTTATGAATGCAGTTTAGAGCAGATCCATCAGAGGTTTGATGAGCTTCAGGCTAGTCAACAGACACATTCCCGACCCGGAGAAAGGAGAGATGGTCCAAAGCTATCACTTGGTCCCTTCTTAATCCCTTACAAAGCGTGATTGCAAAATCTCCCCAATAACATGAGTTGTTTGCCAACTTGTAATAGTTTCTTCTCTCATCCATTGTGCAAGTGTGGTTGAGGTTTGCTTGGCGGACCTTGAAGTTCCACTCTCGTCTAATAAAACTGCATAGAGCACCATGACCTGACTTCCAACACAATCGGCAAAAAGTAAAGCAGGACTCTATCTGGTGTCTTGGAATGAAACTTTCTATTTATGGGCATAGATTGCAAGCTTTATTTTGCAATCCGTCTTAGATTTGAATACTGCGGCCTCACAAAGAATGCATCTCCTTTCGTAGTGAACGTTCAGAAAGTTATATTGCAACACAAAAATTGCAACATCCATTTTTGTTAATAATTTTTCTATGGTTTATTGCAATTAATATGATTCGTTACTCTTTCATTACAAATTATTGAAAAATCACAACCACTACAAAGTTGCATGTCTCATTACCATATTGCATACAGGTGTTGTTGTTGACATAAATTAGATATCTGCGAATTTACAGTAAACATTGTCGAACAATTTATGATACGCATTGTTAATTTGCAAAAATAGTATATGTTAGTAACATACGTTGCAAAAAATCGAGACAGTATTATATTTTATTTATATAGTGTTCGTTTGTCATAGAAAAGCTTAAATAGTTTTGTATATAAGTACAAATTGTAGTAGTATATGATTTATGTATCTAGTAGTTTATATTATATCTGTAGAAACAGGTACGTATATTTTTTTTAATTTCAGATCTTGAGATTTTAATACGTTTTATTTATGATTTTATTAGTTATGCGTCTATCATGTATTGGTTTGATTTATCTCCTATTCAAAAAACAAAGAAATTAGATAAGAAGATATCAGTAAATATTCTTGTTAAAAGACAATCTATTAATAATAACTACTGCTAGATACGTTACGCAGTCTTTATCTATTCTCTATTTTATCCTATGTAACTCAGATAAAGATATGTCCAAAGGTTCTCTTTATATAAAGAGTAGAACTGACTAAATGTCAAGAACATAAAATTA
>CAJHQP010008374.1:0-27305 GCA_905132765.1 Moricandia arvensis
GGCAAGCTATACTTGTGGTATTCTCGGCTATTCCGGGTTAGTCCGGCCTAGGACGGTTCGGGGGTGTTACAAATGGTGGTATCAGAGCATGCTTCCTGATCATTCTCATAATCCTCAACGTTTTAAGGTTTTATTGAGTCAAAATGAGTCGCTTCTGCCAATTAGGAGACCTGTGCGTTCCGCTTAGGGGTATTAGGATTAGGATTAGAAACTAGGATTAGTGCCTTGGGAAATTTAGGATTAACCCTTATAGCTGTGCAGATGTCTAACCAAGGATCAGGAGCAGGAGGGTCGTTCGGAACGTCAGGTCATGATGGGTCAAGGTACGCAAACTACCACAACTTTTGGAATGTTCTGGATTCGGCAAACCAGACAGACGACAGTGGACCAAGGCCTATGGAAGGTGTAGAATGTGCACATAGTGAGGAGAATGTACATCCAGAAGCTTGGAGATTATGAGTATCACCAGTCAACTCTCAACGTTCAGAACCAGAACCATTCGTTGGACCTCAGCAACCCCATTCATCTCATGCGGACTCAGAAGGATCTACATCAAGGAGAAACAACCCAGGACCAACATAAGCGGCTGCACCAGCCTCAGTAGATGGGAATAGACCAGCGGATCCTACTTTGTCTATGGTGCATGACCTCTTATCTGAAGTCCTAACCAACAAAGTCACCTCAAGTCTGGAATCAAACCAAGCACCGCAACCAGATTTCCTGAAGTACATCCTTACAATGAAGAGCATGGGTACCATCAGGTTCGAAGGAGAAGCAGACACCTTCAAATCAGATGCATGGATACATCACGTAGAGAAGAACTTCCTAGAAACCAAGTGTCTAGACGAATTCAATAAGGATGTAGCTGTGTACTACTTGGAGGGCGATGTAATGTCATGGTGGGAGAGTCTTACTCGAAGACAAGGAGAAGCAGACATGGATTGGGATGCATTCAGGAGGGAGTTTCAGAGAAAGTATTTTCCACCAGAAGCAATATATAGAATGGAGCAGGGTTTTCTTCGACTAGAGCAAGGAGGAAGGAGTGTAAGGGAGTATGAAGCGGAATTTCTCAAGCTCAGCCGATACATCTACTATGGAAACGAAGATGAAGCAATGTTAGTTCATAAATTCTTACGTGGTCTCAAGCCAGAGATCGGGAGTCGTCTACAAGCTGTCAAGTTCGAAAGTTTGTTCGAGTTGGTAGAGAAAGAGATCAACGTGGAGGAAATGGTAACATCAGAGCGTGGATCCTTACCTAGGGTTGGATCAAACCCCAAGCCGAAGTCTAGTCAACCAAAAGAGGATAGGTTACGAATCAACCTGAGGAAAGGAAGAAAGGGTCAGTTCAAGCAACAAGGAGAGACACCAAGGGCACAAGTTAAGTGCTACATGTGTGGTCGACTAGGACATTACTCTCACAAATGTACCCACTCAACCACTGAGAAGTCAGATTGGAAGGCATCGATTACATGCTAAGGTTGTGGAGAGAAGGGTCATTTCGCCAATGAATGTACCGTGCGTCGTCCAGAACAAGGAAGAGGAGCGTTTGCGCGTACCCAACCAAACCGACCGACCAATGTACGTCCGACCGCGCGTCCTACACCCGGAGGAAGAGTGTATGCTCTGGATGGGGAGGGAACTCCATCTAGTGCTCCAGGACCGTCGAGGGGTCCTGTGACAGGTTTGAATAGGTGATAACTCTCTTTTTTGCGTGTTTTATTTTCTTGTTGAGTAGTTAGTAGATTGTAGTGTTAGCATTCTGGATGAATGCTACTGTGTTGATCTTATTTTTAGGATTATTGTTAGTTGGTAGAACCCCTGTTTTCGTTTTTAGGGAACTACCCATAGTTTCGTGAACCCAGTAGTAGCCTTTAGGTTTGTAGGAACCCTTGAGACTCGTGATATAGTTATCTCACTGTTAACCCCTGGAGGCCAAACCTTGAAAGATGAGAGTTTGTTGTTGAATGTTCCCATTTTGCTCCAGCATGAAACCCTTTTAGCCAACCTAGTAGTTATGCCTTTAGAAGGTTTCGAGGTTATTGTAGAGATGGATTGGCTGTCGAGGTACCAGACATGGTTGGACTGTGCAAGAGGAAGAGTTCTGTTTAAAGACGACAAGCATGTGGTATCGGCATATCATGGGATCAGGCCTAGCATCTTGGCAACGTTTGTAACGAAAATGAGAGTAGAGAAGAGTCAGGAAAGGAGTTGAAGATAGAAGACATTCCGGTGGTCCAAGAGTTTGAAGATGTGTTTTGGGCGTTGACGGAGTTGCCATCACCTCGAAGCAATCCGTTCACCATCAACTTGGAACCAAGTGCTGCACCTATTGCCAAATCTCCTTACCGCATGGTGATGAGATGGGAAGAAGAAGAGAGGTTTTGCCAAGAGCTATCCAGAGTTCTTTGAAGATAAAGAAGGGACGTCAACAACCTTATAGAATTTGGGGACAAATTCTATTAAGGAGGGGAGAAGGTAATGACCCTATCTTTAGAGTAGATTTTGGTCGAGAAAACCCAAACCTCAAGATTAGGGAAACCTTGGTTGAAAAGGTTTTTATGGTTCAGAAGAAGAGTTTTGGTCGTGAAACATTTCAGAAGGATCGAGTGAACTAGAAGTTGGTCGAGACTCTAGCTGGAATGGACGACATGGACAAAGGCGATATTTTGAAGACGTGTGAGCTAGGAGTATCTTTTCTTAGACAACTCAAGGAAGTAATATTAGGACATATGGTCGTGATAAAACCAAGATGGTCCAGGAGAAATCAAGAGTTGGACGATGATCTAGTCTTTTTGGTCAAATCAAGAGTGGTCGAGCCGATTAACGATTTTGAAGCAAGACATGGAATGAGAGCTTCTTGGAATGGTTTTTCTACTCAACTACATTCAAATGAAGACTTTCATTAGTTGATGACGTGGCAAGGAAGCAGTGACCAAAGATGACATGGCGATGATGTGTCGAACACCCATTGGTAGCGGTGGGTGATGTGGCGAGTACACATGGCGAGTTCTCATTGGACGGGAAGAAGACTTGGCGCCCAAGTTACCGAGTTTCTAGAAGGAGAAGACTTGCCTTGCAAGTTTTGAAAACTTGGTGAGAAAGCTATTGGAGGTTCTAGAAGAAGGAAGCTTGCAAGTAAAGTTTACTAAGTGGGACACATGTCCACAAAACTTCATGCACAAAGTCCACATGTCCAGCCATCCTCAGCCCTCCTTCTCATAAATACCAGACCCCTGCCCTTCATTTTCTTCATCCCAAAACGTGAGTGATCACCTTAGAGAGAGAGAGAGGTGAATTTAGAGAGAGAAAGTGAGAGTTAAGGAGTGTTTTCGGTTTATTTTGTTGTCGTTTTTAGGGGAGTTAACGGGAGGTTCTGGGTCGTCTTTCTAGGCGTCAAACCAGGTGGGTTCCGAAGACTTGTATTGTGATACTAACCTTGTTGTGTGTAGGTTGGAGAACTTAGGTCGTGATGGTTCATGAGCTTGAACCTCATTTGCGGTTTGTGTGTGTGTGTATGGGAGATTGGTAGTCCCCATACTTGAGTGTTTATCTTTATTGCATATTATAGTTGTGTTTATGCATTGCTTGTCTTATTTTTGTGTTGTCTAGATATTGTTTACTTATCTAGATATTATGATTGTTGAACCGCAAGAGATTTGAGTGAGACTCTCTCTTGTCGGGTGTGTTGTTTGCTTGCATTGTTAGTAGTGTAGTCTAGATGCTTTTGTAGTTGCATGGAGGTTTGAGGCTGAGCTCCCTCATGATTGTTTGTGTTGTGTGCATCTAGATTAGGTTGTTGTTTTTTTGTGTGTGTTGTGCATGTTCTGTTTAGGTGCGTTGCATGGAGGTTAGAGGCGGAGCTCCCTCATGCTGGTTGGTTGCACCTAGACAAGAACGTGTGGCTGTCCCGGTGGTATATCCCTCGCGGTGGGACTCTCTGGTGATGTGCTTGGACAATCTCGGGGTTAGATTGGGAGAAGCCCAATTCTCCGATGATGTGGACCCTGGGTTAGATTGGGAGAAGCCCAATTCTCCAGTGGTGGAGTGACCTACCCTCCATGGCTCGTCACTTGAAGTGGGTCGCGCCCATGGACGAGCGGTGCATGACGATGCGGCCTGGGTTAGATTGGGAGAAGCCCAATTCCCGGAGATGATGTTTCTCGACCATGTGACTCTAGTGTTTATGGTCGGGAGTGTTCAGGGAGGAGGGTTAGGGCTTCGTGTGTGTAGGGATACCGAGGGATGTTTGTAGCATTTGGGCTCCATCCTTTGTGTGTACTCGAGTATTGTTGTTTTTGTGTTGTTGAGTCTAGGATTGAGTCTAGATTGTTTGTGTGTTTGTTAGGTCTCAGTGGAGAGACTAACTCCCACTGTTTAGTAGTTGCATTGCATTAGTGTAGTTGAATGTTTAGTCTTCCGCATTGCTTGATTGTTTGATTGTTTGTCGTTTGTTGTTTAAGCATGGGCTGGGGAGGGTTAGTTGTTATTTGGAACTCACTGAGTAATCTCAATTACTCATCCCCTCTTCTACTTTGCAGGTAACCAGTAGGTAGGATGTTTAGAGGGAACATAACGCTTGGAAACCGGTGTAGATTTGAAGTGGCATAAACATAAGCAAGGATTAGCTTTCGAATGTATTTTTTCTTTTCTTTTCTTTTCTTTTCTTTTGGCTCTAGGCCGAGCGCTCAAAACTCTGATATTTTGTATTGTTTTATGAATCTCTTTCCATTTACTATTAATAAAAATAATGTTTATATTCGTTGTTGTTGTGCTAAATGATATAGAATTTGTCCGGGTTGACAAAACCCGAAGTCCGTGGTATAGGTTGCAAAACCTTAGGCCATGGCCTCAAGGACATAGAAAACCGGAACGAGTTGATCGAGGGTCTTGATTTGTTCTTGATCTTTGGTTGATCCGATTCAGCGAGCTATACTTGTGGCATTCTCGGCCGTTCCGGGTCAGTCCGGCCTAGGACGGTTCGGGGGTGTTACATGCAAGGTATGTAATTTTATCATTGATGGTGGGTCTTACACTAATGATGCTAGTGCATACATGGTAGATAAACTTGGATTAGAAAAGACTAAGCATCCTCATTCATATAGACTAAGGTGGCTAGATGATAAGGTTGAGCTTCAAATTTAACAAGTGACCATTCCATTTAGCATTGGTAAGTATCAGGATGAAGTAGTTTGTGATGTAGTACCTATGCAAGCTGGACATGTCCTTTTAGGTAGACCATGGCAATGGGATAGAGAAACTAACATGATGATCGATCTAATATGTACACTTTCATGCATGATAAGCGTAAGATTAGCATAATACCTCTCACACCAGAACAAGTCCATGAATTACATTTGCAAATGGTTAAGGAAAAAGAGAAATTTGTTAAGACTGATTTTCTTATTAGGTCTAGCTATATCCGGAAGGCTGCTGCTGCTTTGGGGCTTGGTATACATCGGATGGGATTCCTTCTGCAAGTTTGTAAGGTAATAGTTTGTGTATTTCTGATTTCCCCTCTCTGTCTCTTCAGGATCTAAAATAGAATAGACTGAGATGATTTCCTGAGATGTAGAGGGGTAGGTACATTACCGATGACCCCACTATTCTAATTCAAAGGAATGATCACACATCGTTGGAAGCAAGGGGTAGGTACATTACCGTTGACCCCATTATCCGCCTACAATTTTTTTCAAAAAAAAAAATCGAAATGAGATGGCAAGATGGACTGTAGCACCATCATTTTCCATTGAATTTGAGATCCAAAAAGATTCTGAGAGAGAAGAGGGAAGAAAGGGATGAGTAAAGGTTTTATACCTATACATGCATGTTTGCAGGAGTTGATTCCATGTGTCGTTTGATCGATACTCCAAGGTAAAACATGCACTTTATTTTTGTGCAAAAAATGCGATCAATAGAGGGGTGAGTCAAATTAGTATTTCTTGAGTTTCTGGTATGGATTTGGTTGGCATATAAAGTTTCTCTGTGATTAGCATTATTCGATGTGGTTGCAATATAGTAGGGGTGATAGTTATGCTTATGTATTATGTGAGTCCCCGCTTTTCAAACCTCATTTTACATGCTACCTTTGTTTTACTTAAGGAAAAGCAAAAGGTTAAGTCTAGGGGAGTTGATATACCTTGTTATTTACCAGTTTAAGACTATCATTTGAACCCTATTTGGAGTCTACTATGTATGTCTAGACTGTATTTTAGAGTCCTTTCATGTCAATATACGTTTTGGAGAATTATGGAGATAATGGAGCTTGTTAAGCATTCAGAGAAGATATCAAGTAGTTATTCACGATCAGCTAAGTCAGAGTCGAAGTCAAGCCTAACCATCGATCGGCGGATCATCCTTGCTGTGGATTGATGGCCTACTCGCATAAGTATTGGCCCACTTCAAGCCTAAGTTAAGACAAATTACGAAAATGCCTTTGAACAAGTTTTGACCTAGTTTATAAAGGTTCTGCCATTGTTAGGCAGAGAGACACATATTTCATATTAAACAAAGTATTATTTAAAGATTTTGAGTTTTCTTAGTAGTTTTAGGGAAGAAGATATGAACTCCTTCAGAGATTTGTATTGGGACCTCATTATTTATTCTATGCTTTATATTATACATTTTATCATTCTTTCTATGATTATTTTTGGGTAATTCTCTTGTTAGATTTAGGGTCTAAAATGGTATTGATGAATTACCCCCAAAATAAAATTGCTAGGATGAAGATATCAATCTTTAGAATTGTGTTTAATGCTTGCATTCTGTTGGGGTAAAAATGGTTATCTCGAAATCAACGTCTACAAATTGCGTTTCCATACGAAAGCTCTCTCGACACAATCCCAACGAAAGTCCCCTAGCTAAAGACTCAAGAGAAATGGAACACGGAGCCAATCGAGCAGTCCAATGTGGGAACCGAAATTTGCACTCTCGATTTTCGTTGAATTAGGAACGCAAGGTAAGCCCTAGTTTCCCAGAGGTCCCAGATATTTGCTAAACCACACGCCAATCAGTCAGAATACGAAGTAAATATAAAAAAAAAGAAAGAATCGAAAAGAGAGAAAATATATGTCTTATTCCGAATTTGCGAATGAGCGTTTACAACAGGATAAGAGCCTTGGCTATGAGAGATGTCGGCGAGATCTCATCGGGCCGTTTTTTGACTTAGGCGTTTTTACGATTTTATCGAAAGAGCATTACTAAGAAGACGACGTCCGAGAGTTTAGGATCTTTCGTATGGGGCGTGTGACTCTAGTTTTTCAGTTAACCGTTACCATCTCATACGATCGACCTGATCCTTTCTCGAGAAAACAAGTTCTTTCGGTAAAGCTCCAATGTCAATCCTGATGGAGAAGGAACACATATAAGTTTGATCAAGTGTCAAAAGAGGGAGTTAACAAGGACGAGGTGAAAATGGATTATTGATCAGACTTGCCGAATGAGCGAGTCGGATTGCTCGTCCCACCTAACTCGCCTGTTCGGCGAGTTTGGCTTGTCCAACTAGTCGAATGGGTGAGTTGGTTGTCTCGATCCATCCAACTCGCCCGTTCGGCGAGTTGGACTTGTCCAAATCGCCCAACGGGCGGTTGGTCGGTCCGTGCCGTGCTGAACTGGCGAGTTGGTCTGTCCGTGCCGAACGGGCGAGTTGGTCGGTTTTTGTAGTTTGATTTGACTGTTCGACGAGCTGGACGTATTTCTTGGCCAACTTATCCGTCTAAGGAGTTGGATGATCGAGTCTTCTAGTCGTTTCGTCGTATTTCCGTTCAGGGATACGTTTACCCGAGGTCTTTGGACAAACTCTTCCTGATGGCTCATTTGTGCAAACCGTTCCTTTGTGGTCAATCGAGATTTTACCTCGATTTTTCCCGTTCCCCTTTTTCGAGACATTATCTCTTTCTTTCACAAAGGGTGAATTTTCCCGGTAGGTTTTTGACGTTGATTCCGTCGTAACCGATTTTGACCCCAACAGTTAGCCCCCAGCTCGTCAGAACTGTGATGTTCTTGCGAGCGTTTTTAAGCATATTGGATGAATTAGGCGGAATCCGACTGTGAAGCCTGAAGGTGAAATAGTGAATCATTTCTTCTATAAGTATGTGGAGTGGGTTTACAAATTCATCACTTGCACATTTCCACAAACTTTTCTAAGAATAAAAAAAATTCCATTCTTTCATTACTTTAGTAAAAAGAAAGTTATGTCTTCGAGAAGAAAGTTTTCCCAAAAGTCTCGTGACAACCGTTCTGTCCCCGATGGTTCCAGCTTGCAACACAATGATGCTGTGCCAAAGGTGGAATTCTCGGCTCACTGGGTTGATCCTGAAGAAGCCGAGGCGTATTGGGCGGCTAGGGGAGACGTGAAACCCCCCAGACCTGGTAAGTGGGCCTTGCCTCTTTTTTGTGCCAACCCCGTAGAGGGTTGTCCCAGAAAAAGCTCTCCGAATGGGCTGGATAACATCCGGAGCCATTGCGAGTTCCTGAATCAGTCGAGTTTTGTCTTACGGAAGCTGGAGAGGCCGTTGAGTTTCCACCGGAGGGTTACTTTACGTGTTACAAGGTGTACCTGATGCAATGCCATTTGTGGTTTCCTATTCCCGAGGTCATAGCGCAACTTCCCGATTGTTCCAAGATATTGATTAGTCAAATAAACCCGTGTGGTTTGCAGCATATTTTCGGAATTCTGGTGCTGAGTTACAAGTTGGGTATAACCCTCGACGCCAACCATCTCTATGCTCTGCTTAAAGCAGTCGGGAAGTCGTCCATAGTTCAGTTGAGGCCCCGATTGAGGATCATAAGTGAATTCTTGTTGAACTATCATGAATGGCGGAAGCACTTCTTTTCCGTCCGTGTTGACGATGCATCTGTAGAAGCAAATGGCCTCTCCATATTAGGGACTAACTGGGGTCTGAAAGGTATCCTTGGTCAAGTATAGCCCCTTTTCTCTTTTTTTTCTTGGTTCGGTGAAGTTCGATCTCTAATATGTTTTGTTACATTTTTTTTTCACAGACCAATCTTTCCCTCTGAGTCCGAAAGGTCTAAATACCATTCGAGACTTGCTTTGCGGTCGTCCGTGCTTTTGGGCAACGTTTAATCCAAAAAGGGTCCGTCGTGCTGTTGCTCTCCACCGTTCTCGGTATCAGCCAGATCAGCCATAAGGGTTTCAACCTGTTTAGCGAGGGAGTTCATGACCTTATCCTTTTCTGTTGACTTCTTCTCAAAAGTCAAGAACATCTTCTTCACCTCCTTGAACGCTGCGGTGTTTGCATCGGTGTTGACCGCAGTGACGTTTGCCGCAGGAGTGTTTTCAACGTTTTCGTCGACGCTGTTTTCGTCACAAAGCTGTTGGTTGTTGAGATGTGACATGGTTTGATTGTATGTTGATGGCTGAGAGTTAGATTGATCCGTACCCCCCCCCCTCCTTCTAGCGCCAATCTGTGGGAACCGAAATTTGCATTGTTGGTTTCCGTTGAATTAGGAACTGACACGACCCTAGGATGCTTCTTTAATTGCTGGGAGGATAGATCCTTGCAAGAACGAATCAGGGACTCAAGTTCTTCAAGGTTTGTGGATTGAATGGTGACACAAGAGGGATGAGAGAACTCTTGATACTCCTAGATGATTAACTCGGATATGACACACCAAGGTAAACACCCTTAAGGCTCTGGATACTACACACCAGAAAGACACTCGACAAACTTCTAGAGAGAGAGAGCCGTCAAGAGAGAACAAAAGACTTGATAATAGATTTCTTGAGTACAATAGGGTTTGCGGAAACCCTTAAATAAAAGAAACCAGAGAACAAGCTCTCTAGGGTTTCGAAAACATAATATGAAAACTATAGTTTAAAAGATAACATAAGCTAAAGATAAATGAGCTTCTAGTAGTCTTGGGCCGAGATAGGGCCTAGGTGATTTGTAAGACAAGTTGTGGCCTCGTTAAAAACCTTCCTCCGGAAAACTTCGTGGGAAAAAAACAAAAAGCAAGGAAAAGAGCACACACCAACTGTCTTGCCTAAACACTAGCTCAGCTTGATGCAGAGATAAATTGAATGGTGATCAAGATATCTCGGATCAAACCTTGTCCAAGACTTTCTTCTTGTTATGGATGTGAAGTGAGTAATCCTACAACAGTCTCCTTAAGTTTCTTGGCTCTGGAACGGGTCATGGGACCTTCTGGAATGGTCAAAGCATCATCACCAGGCTGCTGGTGCATTGTGGCATCATGTGGCTCGTCTAAGCCCTCTTTGCTCTCTTTAGTAATCTGGTCCATGATCACATCATCTCCTCCCTCTTGAAAAGGATTTGTCCTCAAATCTGGTTCATCAACAACAAAAGGAACCAAGTCAGTAACGTTGAAGCTATTTGACACATCATACTTACCTTGGAGATCAAGTTTATAAGCATTGTCATTGATCTTGTGGATGATCTCGAAGGGTCCATCAGTTAATGGCGTCAGCTTGGACTTCCTCTCGTTGGGGAACCTATCCTTCCTTAGGTGAAGCCAAACCTTGTCACTAACTTCAAAGAGCTGCACACGCTTTCCCTTGTTGGCTTGCTTCTCATAGTACTTAGTTTTCTGTTCAATGTTTTGTCTAGCCTTCTCATGGATTTGTTGGACCATCTCAGCTTTCTTCTTACCATCCAAACTAACCCTTTCACACTCAGGTAAAGGCATTAGATCCAAAGGAGAGGTGGGATTGAACCCATAAACAATTTCAAAAGGAGAGTACTTAGAAGCAGAATGCATGGCATGATTGTATGCAAATTCACAATGTGGCAAGTAGTCTTCCAAAGTTTTCAAGTTCTTTCTGATGAATGCACGCAAGAGTGTTCCGAGAGTTCTATTAACTACCTCAGTTTGTTCATCAGTTTGTGGATGACATGTAGTAGAAAACAACAACTTAGTGCCTAGCTTAGACCAAAGAGTCTTCCAAAAGTAGCTAAGGAACTTAGTATCCCTATCAGAAACTATAGTCCTAGGCATGCCATGTAAACGAACAACCTCTTTAAAGAACAAGTTAGCAATATGCAATGCATCATCAGTCTTATGACATGCAATGAAATGTGCCATTTTAGAGAACCTATCAACAACAACAAATATGGAGTCCTTTTCGGTTCTAGTCCTAGGCAATCCAACAATGAAATCAATGAATATGTCATTCCAAGGATGGTGTGGAATTGGTAAAGGAGTGTACAAACCCTGAGATTGGACTTGGGAGTTAGCATGCTTGCAAGTAGAACACCTTCCACAGATTCTCTCCGCATCTCTCTTCATGTGTGGCCAATAGAATTGATCCTGCAAAACTTTAAGTGTCTTGGCAATCCCAAAATGTCCCATTAGACTGCCCCCATGGGATTCCCTAACAAAGAGATCTCGTAGGGAACAATTAGGCACACCCAATCTGTTATCATAAAATAAGAACCCATCTTGTCTAAAGTAGTGTCCTGCAGCAAACTTCCCACAAGACACACAAGCTTCTTTGAAATCAAGGTCAGTATCATACATATCTTTAATCTTCTCAAAGTAGCTTAGCTCAAGAGTAGTCAAGAGAACATACTTCCGAGATAGTGCATCAGCAACTATGTTCTCCTTACCTTGTTTGTATTTGATCACGTATGGGAATGTCTCAATGAATTCAATCCATCTTGCGTGTCTCTTACTAAGCTTACTCTGCCCTTTTAGATACTTTAGGGACTCATGATCAGTGTGGATGACAAACTCCTTGGGCCACAAGTAATGCTGCCCTGTTTGCAAGGCCCTCACCAAGGCATAGAGTTCTTTGTCATATGTATCATAGTTGAGAGTGGATCCTCCAAGCTTCTCACTAAAGTAGGCAATGGGTTTCCTATCCTGCATAAATAAAGCACCAATTCCAATCCCTGAGGCATCACATTCAATCTCAAATGTTTTAGTAAAGTCAGGAAGGATTAAGAGAGGTGATTGAGTAAGCTTCTCTTTAAGGGTTTGGAATGCGGCTTCTTGTGCTTCTCCCCATTTGAATCCTACATCCTTCTTGATTACTTCAGTCAATGGAGCTGAAATGGTGCTAAAGTCTCTCACAAAACGCCTATAGAACCCAGCAAGCCCATGGAAACTTCTCACTTCTCCTACTGTGGTTGGGCTTGGCCAGTCCTTGATGGCTTTGATCCTCTCCTCGTCCACCTTAACTCCATCTGCACTCACAACAAGGCCTAGAAAGACCAAGTTATATGTGCAAAAAGTGTACTTCTTCAAGTCGGCAAAGAGTTTCTCATTTCTTAACACATTAAGAACAAACTAAGATGTTCTATATGATCCTCTAAAGTCTTGATGTATACTAAGATATCATCAAAGTACACAACAACAAAAATTCCTATGAATGATCTAATAACATGATTCATTAACCTCATGAATGTACTAGGTGCATTTGTCAATCCAAATGGCATAACTAACCACTCATACAAACCATGCTTAGTTTTAAATGCAGTTTTCCACTCATCTTCTTCTTTCATCCTAATCTGATGATAACCACTTTTCAAATCTATCTTAGAGAATATGCAAGAACCATGTAATTCATCAAGCATATCATCTAATCTAGGTATAGGGTGGCTATACTTCACTGTGATGTTATTGATTGATCTACAATCAACACACATGTGCCAAGTACCATCCTTCTTAGGCACAAGGAGCACTGGTACATCACATGGGCTCAAACTCTCTCAGATATAGCCCTTCTCCATGAGTTCCTCTACTTGTCTTTGCAACTCCTTGGTCTCAACCGGATTGGTTATGTAAGCTGGTCAGTTTGGAAGTGTAGATCCTGGAACAAAGTCTATCTGGTGCTCAATCCCACGCAATGGAGGTAACCCAATGGGATTGTCCTCTGGAAATACATCTTGAAACTCCTGCAAAGAGAAACCATTTCACTCGGATACAGCGGTGTAGAATCTGTTAAGTTCAAAAGATTCTCTTTAAACACAAGTAAGATAGCTGATTGTTTAGAGTAGAGAGTTCTTTTGATATCACCCATGTTTGCATAGAAGTTTGGCTGCTTAGTTCCAGCCGGTTTGAGATCAATCTCCTTCTTCTATTGGAGTTGAATCTGATCATGTTGAACTTCCTTAGGTGTCAAGGGAACCAGTACAGTCTTGCGACCCTTGAACTCAAAGGAGTGCTTGTTGGTGAAACCATCATGGATGACTCGGCGATCAGATTGCCAAGGCCTCTCAAGAAGTATATGACCAGCGTCCATAGGTAAGACATCACACAAGACCTCATCTTCATATCTTCCTATGGCTAAAGGAATGAGAACTTGATTAGAGACCTTCATGGTGCCTTCTTCATTCAACCATTGTAGCCGGTAAGGTTTTGGGTGCTTCTGAACCTTCAAACCCAACTTCTTGACCATTGTCTCACTAGCAGCATTCACACAACTGCCTCCATCAACTATAAGGCTACAAACTTTTCCTTGGACCAAGCACCGGGTATAGAACAGGTTCTCACGTTGCTCTAGCTCCTCAGTCTTGGTTTGCAAGCTTAGAAGTCTTCTTGCTACTAAAAGCTTCCCTTGGACTGGTCCTTCTTCATGCTCTTCTTCTGTTTCTTCTTGGTCAAACTCGGTGTTGTCATCTTCCGAAGCGTACTCACCATCTTCTAGTAGAATCATGACTCCCTTGTTAGTACATTCATTATCATAGTGACCTCGTCCTTGGCACTTGAAACACTTGACATCACGAGCTCTGGAACTAGAAGCCTCAGCCTTGCCCTTGCCCTTGTCAAGAGCACTGCTTGGTTTGGTTTCTTCCCTCGGATAGGGCTTGTTTTCTTTCTGATATGGCTTAGACTCCTTAGGATAGGTTGACTTCTCTTCCTTGGTGTTGTGTAACCGGTTGGATCCATAGCTGGTTCGTGAATGTCCCTTCCTCTTGAGCTGTTGTTCCACAAGAATAGCCTTGTGTAACATCTCTTCTAACTCCACATAATGTTGCATCTCAACATTGTCTTGTATCTCTCGGTTTAGACCACACAGGAACCTTGACATTGTGGCTTCTCTATCTTCTGATATACTAGCCCTTAGCATGAGTAACTCCATCTCCTGGTAGTATTCTTCCACTGATCTTGAACCTTGAGTAAGGTTTCTTAGCATGTGGTGCAAATCTCTATGGTAATGACTCGGAACAAACCTCTTGCGCATGATTGACTTCATCTCAGTCCATGTCTCAACTGGTTCCTCACCATTCCTTCTACGGTTAGTAATATACTGATCCCACCAGCTTAGAGCATAGTCATAGAACTCAGTAGCAGCTATCTAGATCTTCTTGTGATTTGTGTACTGCTTACACTGAAAGACCAGCTCAATCTTCTTCTCCCATTCAAGATAGGCATCCGGATCAGCTTTCCCATGGAAGGGGGGAATCTTGATCTTCAAACCAGCAAGCTCATCTCTCTGGTTTGTCCTTCCTTCTTGTCCACGTCTATGCCTCCTTTGGCTTTGTCTTGATGAAGAACTGATATGTTCATAGTAGTTATCAGTTTCTTCAGAGCCGGCATGCTCTTGTCGAGTTGCATTAGGTCTTTCTTCTCTCCTAGTCTCTCGGCTGTGACCTTGACCAGTAGCTCGCCTTACTTCCTCTCTGAACTCTTTGCGGAGCTCATTGAGATTGGTCCTCATCATCTCAGTCATGGTGGCTACCATAGATTGATTCAGTTGAGCAGTCATGGCTTCCATGAGCAGCTTATTCTTCCGGACCGACTCGGCTTCTTCTTCAGTCTCGGTTCCCTTGGATGCCTGCACCAAGGAAACACAATAACCAGTAAGTAGTTCAAGGTAATCACTAGAAGCATAAAGGAAAAACTCAACACCAAAGAATTACTTGCTCGGCAAGGTGAATTCTATGCGGCTAGGTTTAAAATATCTAGGGCTTTCGCCTAAACTAAAAAGGAAAATCCTCTAAATCTCGGCTAAAACACTTAATCAATTTCGAGCAGCCCTAAACAACCTAGTTCTACTTCTTGTTCAAGATGATTAAAGAGTTTTGCGGCTGAAACAAAAAGATTTAAAGAGAAAAGAGGCTTCCCTAACCAAAGTTGCTCTGATACCACATGACACGACCCTAGGATGCTTCTTTGGTTGCTGGGAGGATAGATCCTTGCAAGAACGAATCAGGGACTCAAGTTCTTCAAGGTTTGTGGATTGAATGGTGACACAAGAGGGATGAGAGAACTCTTGATACTCCTAGATGATTAGCTCGGATATGACACACCAAGGTAAACACCCTTAAGGCTCTGGATACTACACACCAGAAAGACACTCGACAAACTTCTAGAGAGAGAGAGAGCCGTCAAGAGAGAACAAAAGACTTGATAATAGATTTCTTGAGTACAATAGGGTTTGCGGAAACCCTTAAATAAAAGAAACCAGAGAACAAGCTCTCTAGGGTTTCGAAAACATAATATGAAAACTATAGTTTAAAAGATAACATAAGCTAAAGATAAATGAGCTTCTAGTAGTCTTGGGCCGAGATAGGGCCTAGGTGATTTGTAAGACAAGTCGTGGCCTCGTTAAAAACCTTCCTCCGGAAAACCTCGTGGGACAAAACCAAAAGCAAGGAAAAGAGTACACACCAACTCTCTTGCCTAAACACTAGCTCAGCTTGATGCAGAGATAGCTTGAATGGTGATCAAGATATCTCAGATCAAACCTTGTCCAAAACTTTCTTCTTGTTGTGGATGTGAAGTGAGTAATCCTACAACAGTCTCCTTAAGTTTCTTGGCTCTGGAACGGGTCATGGGACCTTCTGGAATGGTCAAAGCATCATCACCAGGCTGATGGTGCATTGTGGCATCATGTGGCTCGTCTAAGCCCTCTTTGCTCTCTTTAGTAATCTGGTCCATGATCACATCAGGAACTTAGGTAAACCCTAGTTTCCCAGAGGTCATGGATATCTGCTGAACCAAACACCAATAAGTCAGAATAAAAAGTAAATATCGAAAAAGTAAGAATCGAAAAGAGAGCAAATATATGTCTTATTCCGAATTTGCGTATGAGCGTTTACAACAGGATAGGAGCCTGGGCTATGAGAGCTGTCGGCGAGATCCCTAGTTCTAACAACCTAAGACTGCAAAACCCTACTTGAGTCGCAGATCTAAGTGCTATGCTATGTTTTCTCTGAGTGGAGATTTTCATGTGTCCCTTGTATCATCACCCTTGAAGTCCTTATATACTCCTCCAGTGGCGGTTTTCTCTTTCCCGTTCTGTTGTTGGTCGAATTTATCGCTTTGCGGAAAAATTCCTTTTTTTCCTCGATCTTCATGATTATCTTTGAAAACTTAACATTTATCCTCCGATCTTGACATTTATCTTTCGAACTTAACATTTATCTCTTCTTGCAAAATAAAATAACAAAATTTGGGCTTGATTTCGGATAAAATCGCAAGTGGGCCTTCAGCCGAGCTTTAGAAGTCATCGGGCCATTTTTTTACTTAGGCATTTTTATGATTTTATCGAAAGAGCATTGCTAAGATGACGTCTTCCAAGAGTTTAGGATCTTTTGTATTGGGCGTGTGACTCTAGGAGTTTAGTTAACTGTTACCGTCTCATACGAACGACCCGATCCTTTCTCGAGAAAATGAATTCTTTGTGTAAAGTTCCAATGTCAATCCTGATCGAGACGGAACAAAGATAAGTTCGATCAAGTGTCAAAAGAGGGAGTTAACGAGGATGAGGTGAAAATGGATTGATTGATCCAATTCGCCGAATGGGCGAGTTGGTCGCTTCGTGCCGTCCAATTCGCCGAATGGGCGAGTTGGTCGCTTCGTGCCGTCCAACTCGCCGAACGGGCGAGTTGGTCGCTTCGTGCCGTCCAACTCGCCGAATGGGCAAGTTGGTCGCTTCATGCCGTCCAACTCGCCGAACGGGCGAGTTGGTCGGTTTTTGTGGTTTGATTTGCCCGTTCGACAAGCTGGGCGTCTTGCTGCGACCCTGATCAGCCTGATCAGACTTAAACTCAAAGCAAGGAGTCTAGGGAATGTATTAGCCAAGCGACTGATCAATGCTTGGCTGAATGAGCAGTATCAACGCCTTATTGGAATGCTCTATGAAGTTCTTGACCGAGAGAGAAGAAGAACTCTTGATATGGCTTGGAAACAACATGAGCCAGGAATATGCAACCAGCCGGACGAGTCTGGAGTGGAAGAGCTGATTGAACTATGCATGGGTGAGCTGGGATAACCTGTGCATGGGAATAAAGGTGCAATCGATTGGAGATGAAACAGAGAGGAGATGAGGAGAAACGTACCTGAGATTATTTTGAGATATGGGAACCAGTTTATTCGTTCAAATGGGCTTAATGGACAAATCAATCAATTCAAGAAGTTGCTGGATCGGACCAGAACTGAAGATGAGCGAAACAAAGCCTTTTCGACCCAAAAGAAGAAGAATCTCGATCCACTTGTTTCCTGGGCTGGACCAACAATATTTGCACGTGATAAGGCTCATCAGTAAGGTTATCTACACTTGGTTCAAGTCCTGGACGAGCCTAAGAAGTTGTTAGTTGGAGAAGGGCCTTATTTGTCCATGAAGATAAAGGATCGACCACCATTACCCATCAATAGTCCATCCACTTTCTTATGTGTTTTAGGACTTTAATCCTATTGTGTTTTAGTTTTCTTAGATGTAAACAAAGACTTAGTTGGTTTTGGTTTTAGTTTTGGTTTTATAAACCCATTAGAGTTTGGTTTTCTGTAAGTCCATTATTGACCTGAATTAGGGTTTTCTAGCTTAGGAATTTCGTTTGGCTTTTAGTATTTAAGAGAGGCACGACCTCAATGTAAATTAACATTTATATTAATCAAAAACAAGCTTTTCAGCATAAACCTTAAGTCTCTCACGAGTCTTAGTCCTTGTGTTCATCTTTTGAGCATCCATCTTCGATCACATTAACTCTATCGTTTAAGTGAATACCATCAGGCATCATCCTATACAAGGTTACACTTGTAGATCGCCGGAGCTAAACAACTCAAGGAATCCTCACCATCCTTGCGTGAAGAATCGACCCTTATTCGAGACTTAAAAGTCTTGAATCCATCAAATCACAACCAAAGATCTATCCATTCGCCATCCAAGAGACCTAGAAAGCTCTTGATCCTTTCACCCACGTTCCTTCAAGTGTTTGGAGAGACAGCCTATCCAAGGCCATATCAAGTGGTATCAGAGCCTCTTGAAGGTTAGGATTGGAGTTCTTTATCTGGTTTCACCAAGACATTCATCAACATAAAGTTTTTCTCTTTGAAAACCAAAGGAGAGATCGTTTGGGAATAAAGGAAGAGAAACTACCACAACAACAAAATCAACAAACCCTAGGAGCTTGGTTGACACCACACACATCACCATGGTCATACCTGAAGTTTTTGTTGGAGGAAGACGTCCCATAGCTTTTATATCATGGGCTGAAAACATAGACAACTTTATCCTGCAGAATCAAGTACCTTCACAAGAAATTATAGCCTTTGCTATTAGTCTACTGAGAGGTGACGCTAAAGCATGGTGGAGGTAAAAGGAAGAAGCACGCTGGTATGAAGAAGAACAACTTGAAACTTAGGATGAGTTTAAAATAACCATGAGTTTTAGGTACATACCTTGTTTTCAGTGGGAGGAAACTGAACTGCGATGCTCACCACCACAGACTCCTTTACCCACGGCTTCAGCTGGTAAAAAAGAAGAAACACAGGTGTTGTTTGGACACATGCCTGATCAAACAAAGAAAGAAGAGGGAGTGCTTGGAGAGTCATCTACAGCTTCTGAATTGGCGCTTGCTTTGGTTGATCAAGGTGAAAATACTAAGACTTTAACTTGTGGTTTACTGACCAGATTTACTTTATACCTTCAGTTCAGCTGTGGAGTACCTGTGGATCGTAAAAGGGTTGCAGCAAGTCGTTTTTGAACCAGGAGGGAGTTTGAGTGTTAGTAGAAGGAGCAACAACAATCTGGCTCAGAAAATAGTTTCATACAAGCTTTATCTGCAAGGTTTCTTCACTCCTGAAGAACAAAATTTGAGGTCAAATCCTTTTGAAGGGAGAGAGGATGGTGTGTCCCTACTCAGATGTTGTGAAAATAGAGGAGTAGGAGGTAGCACGTCCATTATCAGGTACTTAACTGATCAGGACAAGCTGGAAAGAGCAAAGGCAGAACTTGTTGTGGTCAAGGAGAAGCCAAAGCTTGAGACTGAGTATGGGGACCAATGCACACGTCCACCTGACAACCTGGAGCATAGATGTCGAGTTTTAATAAGTGCTTGTCAAGGTGCTTTGAGAGACATCGGAAGCATTCTCCTAAACAGCTGCAATGGACTAGTTCGACCACCAGAACACTCAACAAGGTTCATGCACGGTTTTGGAGATCCGATACTCCATTCTGATCAAGGTGAGCAGTCAATACATACTGATATAGCAATGTCTGAGGTGTGTGTATGGAATAAATGGAGAGAAACTCATTCATAAGCAACTGAATTAGAGCCGAATAAAGGAGAGAAACTCCTTGTTGTAAGTGCTGGTTGCAATGAGCAACTTCTAAGGCACGTGAAGGGTTTGTAAAACTTTGTATTCAAGCCAGTAAAAGAGATCTGTTCGTGTGAAAACATGAACCAACTCATGGACAAAATAGCAACGAGTTTGGTTTTAAGTGACCATGGTTCTGTCATCTTACAAGGCTCGGATGATGCGACCCTGATCAGCCTGATTAGACTTAAACTCAAGGCGAGGATTCTAGGGAATGGATTAGCTAAGCTACTGATCAATGCTTGGATGAATGGGCAGTTTCAAGGCCTTATTGGAATGCTCTATAAAGTTCATGACCGAGAGAGAAGAAGAACTCTTGATATGGCTTGGAAACAACATGAATCAGGAATATGCAACCGGCTGGTCGAGTCTGGAGAGGAGGAGCTGACTGAACTATGCATGGGTGAGCTGGGAGAACCTATGCACGGCGATAAAGGTGCAACCGATTGGACACAAAACAGAGAGGAGATGAGGAGCAACGTACCTGAGATTATTCTGAGATATGGGAACCATTTTATTCGTCCAAGTGGGCTTAATGAACAAATCAATCAATTCAAGAAGTTGCTGGATCGGACCAGAACTGAAGATGGGCGAAACAAGACCTTTTCGACCCAAAAGAAGAAGAATATCGATCCACTTGTTTCCTGGGCTGGACCAACAACATGTGCACGTGCTAAGGACCATCAAGAAGGTTATCTACACTTGGTTTAAGTCCTGGACGAGCCTAAGAAGCTGTTGGCTGAAGAAGGCCTTATTTATCCATGAAGACAAAGGATCGACCACCATGGCCCATCTATAGTCCATCCACTTTCTTATGTGATTTAGGACTTTAATCCTATTGTGTTTTAGGTTTCTTAGATGTACCCCAAGACTTGGTTTTAATTTTGGTTTTACAAACCCCATTAGGGTTTGGTTTTCTGTAAGTCCATTATTGCCTGAATTAGGGTTTTCTAGCTTAGGAATTTCGTTTGGCTTTTAGTATTTAAGGGAGGCACGACCTCAATCTAAATTAACCATTCTTTTAATCAAAAACAAGATTTTCAGCAGAAACCTTAAGTCTCTCACGAGTCTTAGTCCTTGTGTTCATCTTTTGAGCATCCATCTTCGATCACCAGATAGTTAACTTTATCGTTTACGTGAATACCATCAGGCTTCATCCTATACAAGGTTACACTTGTAGATCGCCGGAGCTAAACAACTCAAGGAACCATCACCATCCTTGAGTGAAGAATCAACCCTTATTCGAGACCTAAAGCCTTGAATCCATCAAATGACAACCAAAGATCTATCCATTCGCCATCCAAGTGACCTAGCAAGCTCTTGATCCTTTCACCCACATTCCTTCAAGTGTTCCAGGGAGAGACAGCCTATCCAAGGCCATATCACGTCTTGCTCGGCAAACTTCTTTGTTCATGGAGTTGGATGATCGAGTCTTCTAGTCGTTTTGTCGTATTGCTATTCGGGGATATGTTTACCCGAGGTCTTTGGACAAACTCTTCATAATGGCTCATTTGTGAAGATTGTTCCTTTGTTTTCAGTTGAGATTTGACCTTGATTTTCCTCGTTTCCCTTTTTCCGAGACATTATCTCTTTCTTTCACAAAGGGCGCATTTTCCCGGTATGTTTCTGACATTAATTCTGTCGTAACCGATTTTGACCACAACATCCAACTCGCCGAACGAGCGAGTTGGACCGGATGAGCCGTCCAACTCGCCCGTTCGGCGATTTAGACCAGTCCAGCTCCCCGAACGTGCGATTTGGATCAAGCACACCATCCAAATCGCCTAACGGGCGAGTTGGATTGAGCACACCATCCAACTCGCCCGTTCAGCGAGTTCTACGAGTTGGACCAAAAAGCACCATCCAACTTGCCCGTTCGGCGAGTTGGATCAACCTCTCCGACTCGCCGTAAGGTGACATTGACCCCTTATGCCTTCCGTTAAACCTCGATGGACCCATTCCTCGTTTCCTCTCGAGCGGAGTTACCGTTGGAACTTTACGATGTGGAAACCGCAAGAACTCGTTTTCTCGTATGAAGTTTGGATGTATCGTATAAAATGACAACGGTTAACTAAAAACTTTAAGTTGCCTCCACTATACGAGAATTTTGAACTCTCTTTTGAATCGACGTCGTTTTATGAGCGCTCTTTCGATAAATCGTGAAATCGCTTAAGTCGAAAAACAGCCCGAGAGGATCTAAAACGCGGCTAAAAGCCCATTCGCTAGTTTATATGACACCAAGCCCAATGATACTATGGCAATTTATATTTTATTGCAAGAGAAGATAAATGTCAAGTGCGAAAGATAAATGTCAACTTTCCGCGATAATGATGAGGATCTAGAAGAAAAAGGAATATTCCCAAAACATGATAAACTCGGCCTATGGGCAAAAATGGAAAGAGAAACCGACCTAGAAGGCATATATAAGGGGAGCTAAAGCTAAACGCGCAGGGACCCGAAAACTTAGACCTAAAAAACCTATGCTAGCTTAGGAAAACTTAGAATTTAGGCGGCTTGATTATACTTAGAGTCTTTTCATCTTTGTTCTGAGACTGACTTGGCTAGCGAAACTCTGTTTGTCTTGTCTCTCGAAAAATCTTGTAACTTTGTTCTTATCAATCAATAATACGCCTATGTGCAACTTACTTTTTATACTCTGTTATCTTTGTCTCTTTCGTTTTTGTGTGTTTACGCAGATAATCCAAGATCTCTGGGAAAGTCGAGTTAACTTGACTTCCCTTACTTTACGGAAAATCGACAGTGTGAATTTTGGTTCCCACAGTTTGGTGCTGGAAGGAATGGGGATTGGATTCTCTAACTCAAAAAACTACCGAACGATTGAGACACGATATGCCTAATCAAACAGGCGGCGATGTCATCTCCTTCAAGGAAAGAGCAACGACCAACCCGGTCAAACCTCTCAACGATGTCCTTCTAGTCGAGCTGATAATCCAGAATATCGATGTTGCGAGGATATTGGTCGACACCAGAAGCTCGGCCGATATCATCTTCAAAGACACCCTCGAGAGAATGAAAATCAGTCTATCGGATATCCCCGGAAGATCCGAACCCGATAATAGAACTCTAGGGGGAAGCTACCATGACTCTCGGCACAATTAACCTCTAGGTTAAAGCCGGTAGCATGTCAAAAATTGTGGAATTCTTGGTCATCGATCGACCCACGTCTTATAACGCGTTCGTAGAAACCCCATGGTTGAGCTCAATGCAAGCAGTCCCGTCAATATACCACATGTGTCTAAAATTCCTAACCCCTCGCTAAATCGAGACCATCTTGGGAGATCGGAGAATCTCGCGAGTTTGCTTTGCCGCGTATTAAAATGGAAGAATCCATCAATTGAAGTTCCGGCTAAAAAGAAAAAGAAATCGTCTTCCGTTGACAATACCCCGGAACAAGACGAGACTGAAATCTTTTGGCAGTCACGAGTAGCCAAAGCTTTGGAAGGAAAACACGAGCCGACCTGCGAGCCTGTTGTCTTGGTATGCTTAGACGAAGCATTCCCAGATCGCTGCGTTGAAATTGGCGCGAACTTGAGCGAGTCTCTAAAAATTGAGGTCATAGCTTGTCTGAAGACGAACTTGCACACGTTCGCGTGCGCCGCGGAAGATATGTCGGGGATTGACATCAATGTCACAAGTCACGAGCTCAACGTTGACCCAACTTTCAATCCTGTCAAACAAAAGAGATGAAAGTTAACAACGAGGTCGAAAAACTCCTCAAAGTCGGATCCATAACAGAGGTTAGGTATCCTGACTCGATCGCTAATCCAGTCATCGTCAAAAAGAAAAACGGGAATTGGCGAGAATGCGTCGTTTTCACCAATCTCAATAAGGCATGTCCAAAGGATAGCGTCCCACTGCCACACATCGATCGCTTGGTCGAAGCAACAGCAGGGAACAAACTCTTGTCCATTATGGACGCATTCTTTGGGTACAATCAGATCAGGATGAACCCCGAAAATCAAGAGAAAACCGCATTCATAACCGACCGCGGCACTTACATCTACAGGGTGAAGCCGTTCGGTCTCAAGAATGCTGGCGCGACCTATCAACGAATCCTCAACTGTATGCATAGCCCCAGTCAATCTGGAAGGTTAGCGAAATGGGCAATCGAGCTAAGCGAGTACGAGATCGAGTATCGAGCGAAAACTTGCGCACAATCGCAAGTACTCGCTGATTTCTTAGTAGAACTCCCTGCAGGGCGCAGAACCAATCAAGAACCCGACTGGACCTGGACCCTCCACATCGACGGATCCTCGTCCAAACAAGGCTCCAGGATCGGGATCCCACTCATGTCACCAACAGGGGAAGTGCTGGAACAGTCATTCCGACTGATCTTCCACGCCTCAAAGAATGAAGCTGAGTACGAAGCCCTGATCGTAGGTTTACGACTGGCTCATGGCTTAAAAATACACAACATTCAAACCTACTGCAATTCCCAAATTGCGGCAAGCCAATAAAGAGGGGAATAAAAAGCAGGGGACGAAAGAATGGATGCTTACTTGAACCTCGTTTGAAACTTAGCTCAAAGTTTCGATCAGTTTTCTCTCACCTGGGTTCCTCACATTGAAAACGCCTAGCCCGACGCCATAGCCGCCTTGGCATCCAGTTCAGATCCAGGTTTGACCAGGGTTATTCCCCTAGAATTCATAGAACATCCTAGCATCGGACCACATGTCGTCATAAACTTAATCAATTCACCCGACAGCGACGCCGACAAAGTCGATGTCCAAGCCACACAAGATTCCGAGCAGTTAGAGTACAGATTCGACAAACCTTAGACAGAGACAGTCCTTACATACATCGCCGACGGGAAACTCCCAGCACAAAAATGGGCAGCCCGGAAGGTTAAAAACCAAGCCGCGCGATACATCTGTTGACGGAGAACTCTACAAGTGGAGATTTTCCGGGCCGCTCATGATCTGCATAGAAGGAGGGAGACCACGAAAGATAATGTAAGAGGTCCACTCTGGATCCTGCAGAAATCACTCTGGTGAAAGGTCCCTCACAGTCAAAATCAAACGCCACGGACACTATTGGCCAATGATGATCAAAGATTGTGAGAACTTTGCGTGGAAATGCAAAATAAGTGACAAAGGCACGCCCCTACTAGTTATCAACCGGCAGAGGTCCTCTCATCGATCTTGGCACCATATCCATTTATGCGATGGTCGATGGACATAGTCGGACCCATGCATAGGTCAAAGCAAAAACGCTTCTTGCTGGTCTTGACGGATTTTTTCTCAAAATAGGTCGAGGCAGACTTCTACTCAAACATTAAAGACGCCCAGGTCGAAAGCGTCGTATGGAGAAACATTGTCTGCACACATAGAGTTCCGACGAAATCGTAACGGACAACAGATCTCAGTTTATTTCGACCAGATTCGAGGCCTTCTGTGAAAAGTGGAAGAAACGATTGACGAAATTAACCCCTAGATACTCGCAATGCAACGGCCAAGCCGAAACTACTAAAAAGACCATCCTTGATGGACTCAAAAAATGTTTGGATGCCAAAAAGGGTAGATGGGCCGAAGAACTCGAAGGAGACTTATGGTCACATCGCACGACTCCGAGACGCACAACGGGAGAAACTCCATTCACCCTCTTATACGAAGCAGAATGCATGATCCCAACGGAAGTCAAATTTCTCGGAGTATGCAAGAGATTTCTCCCAAAACGAGAAGAATCAAACAATCTGATGCTGCTCGACGAGCTCGATCAAATCAATGAGCGTCATGACCAGGCCCTTATACGAATTTAAAACTATCAGAAGCCGGCCGCAAAGTACTACAACGCTAAGTGCACAGCCGCAGATTCATAGAAGGTGACCTAGTCCTTCGAAAAGTTTTTCAGAACACCGCCGAGCGGAACGCTGGAAAACTCTGAGCAAAATGGGAAGGACCATACAAAGTCATAATAAAATTTCCAACCAGGCTCATACGAAATCGCAAATATGTCGGACATCAAAATTCTGAGAACTTGGAACGTGATGCACCTCAAGAAATACTACCACTAAGCAATGCTTGGAACTGAACTACGAGACGGCTTAATCCCTGGAGAGGGTACGTAGGAAATTTGTCGCAAGACGGGCTCAGCTGTCCCCCCCCTCATTAAAAAGGGGGGAGTGGGTATGCATACGTATACTCGTATACTCCCAAAAATTCGAAAATACCCGCTCCCAGACTAGGTATTTTCGAAACTTTTTAAATAACACGGCAGAAAACCACTTAAAATTCGTCTATCATCAGAACACTCCATCCCGCATCTCGCTTGCTTAAAAAGAAGTAAACAAATTCAACCTTCGACACAACAAGATGTCGCTAACGCTCGAAGGACTCCCTTTTTCCGTCAAAGCTTTCCAAAAAGTAATACTCATTTAAAAACAGTCCATCTACGACTATAAAACACGCACACCTTCTTAGCACATCTACGAGTGTCTTTAGAAATCCCGCAAGTTTACGCATTGCGGAAAACTCTCAAAACAGAATACGAATATAGCAGTACACCTAGAGTTAGATTACAAGACGACAACTCGTAGTCTTCCCTCTACACCCATATAAATGCTCAATAAACTCTTAAAACGAGAGTCGGAGTTCATTTAAAAGTCGCAGAAGCGACGGGGATTCAAAGCCACAAGAGGCCAGTCCCAATATAAAAAAATGGCCACACTTGGCAGGAGAAAAACATGAACAATAACATAAAAGAAACAAAGTCTCACACGAGACTGCAAACTCAATCATCCTCCACACGCGGAGCCTCACCTTCACCAGTCACCCTTTCCAGGTTCGGAACCGTGTCGTCTCAATCTTTCTCGGCTATAGGATCCTGACCCTCAGCTTCATCCAAACAAGGCGGAAGAATGCACTTGGATTTCAGGCCCGTAAGGATTAGGTTGAAGTCTCCGTCCGCATCCACTAACTCCGCTCTACGAGCAGAAAGCTTGGTCTCTTCAGCTCGTGGAGACAGAGGTGCTTCACCGTGAAACAACTGGACCTCACTCATCCCTCCCTCGACGTCTGCCAAGGAAAAGCCCCTGACGTGGAGACCGCCAAGGATTCGAGGGAATCGGTGATCCTCGCCAAACGGGTCTGAAACTGAGTACGCACGGCTTCCTTGGCCACTTCGATTGCGCTAACCAACAATTCCTCCCCACTCTTGATCCTACGCCTTAACCAACGCAACTCCAAATATTTGGCTGTCTTCGCTTCTTTCTTCTTAAGCAAAGAGCTCACGGTCTTCCCGAGATCCCGCTCAAGTTCACTGATCCGAGACTAGAATTGAGTTACCTCGAGGGAATGAGCATCCTCAATGCCTTTCTCGTGACTCCGCTAACTCCTTAGCAAAACGCTCAGCCTCTGACCCGCACTCGATGATCATCCCATCGATCAACAAGACAAACTGCGAAACGAAGGAAAAGTGGCAGTCAAGAAACGAAAGATATACACACAATAAAAAAGTGGAAGAAGGTTTTTTCTAGAAATGAACCTTGGCACGATGCCTTGACATCTGGCCTAAGCCGAATGCCGTCATAGGCAAAGGATCAGCCTCGGAGTCTTTGGGGCACCTCCTCTTCTTAGCCACGTCTGAATTAGCACAGGTCCTTTTGCGACCCTTCGGCGTAGCTGCCGGAATCGTAATAGGTGCAGGAAACCCAAAGACGGTCACTTTCGTGACTGGGGAGGAGGCATCGACTCATGAACCGGTTCGACATCGATGATGTGGACCGGGGTCGTAGAAGAATTCGATGGCTGAACTTTGACCTG
>CAJHQP010008375.1:0-27296 GCA_905132765.1 Moricandia arvensis
ACAAAGTATCTAAATGAATTTCAATTAACTGCTTATTCAATTTATTTTTAGGAACAACTTGTGGTAGAGATCCTAGGCTGCAATCTGCATACTCTTTCCACCAGAGTGACGAAAACTTATCTTCTCTCTACATCACAAACTTCACAGGTAACATTAGCTCACAATTAATATATATATCTACACACACTTACACTTGTATAAAAATGTTAGTAACTGAAACCATCTCTTGTAAACAACTAAATGAATCATATAGATCCCAAGTTTGAGGACACATATTAATTCGCGTTTGATGCAGTGGATCTATGCAATGAGTTTAGGTTCTATGGATTTGTGTACGTTGCAGAGTTATAAAGAACTGTAAGACACAAACAATTATAATAAGAAGGCTAAAAGTAGATAATTATCGAAGCTAATATAGAGGATCCTAACAGATGACCAAAAGCTACTATCTTTCTACGAACATCGCTTATATGTACCTGGTTAGGACTGTTAGCTTCAGGGGGTCGGTGGCCTTGGCTTGCGTAAGCAATAAGCATCATCTGAGTTTCATAACTTGAAACGAATCTTAGGCCTTCATGAACAGGTTCACAAAGTTCTAAGTTATTCTTGCAAGTAAAGGTTTAAACTAACCTTGAGATTGCTTGAGTTTTGAGCTGCCTCAACAGCTGCAGTTGCTGCTCTAGCTTTGATCTCCATGTTAGAAATTATTGTCGAAGTTCACAGTTTAACGATGTAAGTGATCAGTGGTCTTGTCCATACCGCGTTCATGGTCACTCGTGTCTTCTCTCAAGCTCAAGAGAAACCTTGTTTCAAAAGAAAACCCAAGAATCTCATTATTCGTCCAAAATTGTCAACTCCAGAACAAAGGTATACTCAATTTTCACCTTCCTTTTCCAATTTTTCTCGAAGAGTCCGCCTTAATCTCCATGGCTCAGTCCGATTTAGCTTTAGCCTTGGCCATCTCACCGTTAAGCACAGTTATCGCCACTGATGGGTTATGTCTATCTTCAGCTCGCCTCTAGACATCCGACCATACCTGATCAAGTTCTGATCCGATTCCATTGACACACACGGGCTTCCGCCTCTGTCCTCAGACCTCATGTGCCTTAGCTTCTCTCTGGGAGGTGGTTTCAGCAAAAGTAGACGACGACTGGAGATTTTAGGTGGAGAACTCAAATTTTTCTGATGGTATTTCATGGCCATCATGTAGCTTCTGCAGAGTAGGTTTTTTTATTTAGGATGGATTTAGGTTTTGAAATAGAGCTTTATGTAGGAGAAATATCGAGGGGAGGTGAAACAAAACATTTAAGAATAGCTTTAAGATTATCATTGATTGAGAAGGTAACTGAGGAAAGAAATCAGACATTGGAGAAGAAGAAGTGGAAGAATCGGAGAGAGAGACCCTCGACGATTGAAGACGATAAAGCTTTGTCGGCATGGGCTATGTTGGGCAGGATGGAAATTTTAAAAAAACTCACATAAAAGCCCAGCCAGTCTAACTCAATAGCAGTAACATGGCAATTTTCAGCTCTATGATTGGATGATTTTTCCAATCCACGTGGATAGCTTCTATGGTCTAGCTCATGAACTTTTATTATTGTAAGATATTAGTATGGTCTTCATAAAATTTACCAAGACTTATTTATCTTCCATCGATTTTCATGTGAAGTAACCATATTAAAAATACTCCCTCCGTTTTTTAATACATGAAGTTTTGGGTTAGTGCACAAAGATTAAGAAATTTACATTTATCTAGAAATTACTTTAAAGATATAATTTTAAAATTATTCAACCAATTATAAAAAAACAGTAAAATTTTATTGGTTGAACAGTTTCCAATAAAGTTAAAGTTAACCTTAAAATCTCAAAAGATACCTTAAAATTTTAAAACATCATCTATTTTGAAACAACATAAACCTTCTAAAACTTCAAATGTAAAAAGAAACAGAGGAAGTATTATTTTTAACTAATGTAATCTGAAAATAATGAAGAGGAATTCACTATTTTAATTATTAACAAAGATTTGTTAAAATCCACTGGAAACACAAGAAGTTCAATTGACAAACTCATCAAGACTTACTGAGCCATTAAAACCTAAACAACTTTCTATAACGTTGCCTGTTTCAATGTCAAGGGGCCAAGTACATGCGTCCTTTCGGTGATGCATGAGTCGGTGTTGTTAAAACTGGGAATCACATAGACACTTTGGTATGGTTGGAAAGTCTTACTGCCATGTATCTGCATACACATGGAATGTAACAATAGTGGTTTTCATCTTAGAATAGTGGTAAAATAAGGCGAGATCAAGGAACGATAGATACCCTTTGCTTCTGTTGTTGTCTTGAGTTTGAGGTTTCTCTCAAGACGTGCCAATAAATATTTTTCAGCATCGGATCGATTTGACTCGGTTTTTGCGGGTGACGGTTAAGTTTGCGTGTCAGTAGGGGATCGAAGTAAAGTAGAATAGTTAACTGTCTGAAAAATGACCACTTGGTACTACAAATCTCTTGACTCTTAGGGTCCTGTAATCCCATTTTGATGATATAAGCGAAACGAAATTAAAATGTGTTATGATACAATTACGATTCATGCTTGATGGAATAAGCGCAAATTTGATAGAAAAAATAGTAGATTTTGATAAAAAGTAATGCATTTTTTACAAAAAAAAAATAATGTAAAATAAATATATTAATACAATTAGAAATTAAATCCTATTTGTATTAAAAACTACTCATCTTTTCTTTTCTATCTATCATCAGTTTTCAACAAACCGAAAGGTTGCCAAGTTTGGAGGCTCAGAGGATAAGAGGCTTTTTGAAGTATTGGTTCCTAGAATTTGTCGTTGTTGTGGATGAAACTTTGAATAAGCATTGTGGGGGAGCACATATTGGAGGTTGATTGTTTGTTAAGATTATTTTTCATGAGTAGTTTTTATAATTTATGACTTTAATTTATAGATTTAGGATTTCTTTTGGGTTTTGCAAGTGTACAATTGTTGTAATCTGTAACTTTAGTTTATTTGTTTCTTTCTATTGAGTGCTTCAGTGATATTTATGTATTCTAAGAACTATATAATTTCATTTATGAAAATTTACAAGAATATTTGTTCCTATGAGTAATTATCTATATACATGTGTAAGGTAATGTCAACTTGGGTCCATAGCTCAGTGGTTAGAGCAATTGACTGCAGATCAATAGGTCACCGGTTCGAACCCCGGTTGGGCCCTTATTTTTATTGTTAATAATTCTTACATAATTTCTTTATTTTTATTGTTAATAATCTCAAATAATTTCCTTTTAGTTTCCACAATTAATACCACCAACACGAACTATTGAGAGTACGGCTGAGGCACATGTTGACATCACTCACTGAATTACCCACAAGTTTCTGAGAACTCTTACTTAGCCTAGCCCGCCACCTTTATTATTATGTTCACTTGTTCAGTGTCCTTCTATCGGCTTGCTCATCTTAACCTAAATACATGTGCTTAATGTTGGTGGGATCTCTCCTTACTCAGATGCTCCAATTGCTTCTACCATGTATGCGTCTTAACAGAAAGAACATAGAGTAAAACTAAGTGCAAAACAAACCTCAACATCTACTTTGTTTGTCTAATTAATAATCACCACAACATGTTTTCTTCTATTGTTTAATAACCAAGATTTGAAATGCTGATGAAACAAAAACCTTTCTTGACCTTTATGTGTTCCAAATCATTTCCTAATCATACTATAAGTAATCTTCCTTGATGTTCAATACATTGCTGGAGTTTCCCATCACAAGACACAATTCTTACTTAATTTTGCCAGATTTTGTTTCCGAGTCTTGGCAATCTAGTTAAAGTTATGATCATCTTCTGAGTTTGTCATAGTCTTATAAAGTTATGATCATCTTCATTATCAACCCTTAGCCGTTTTGTTATACCACCTTAGTCCCTGATTCTATAACATAATGTAGGAAACAAGCTAATATAGAAGAAAGAAGAGTAACGTGATCTCTTAGCTGATCTATATTTCACTACTAATCCAGTGACCTAAACGGCTTCAACACCTGACACTAGAAATGAAGAATTTAGATAGCTGGAGGAATAAACCAACAAAACTTAAGTGTAATCAAATGATTATGAAAACGGATTTTAAAGAAGGAATCTTTTCACCATTAGCTCTAAATTTTTGTCAAGTGTCTTTTACTTTTAACATGGAACGTGAATGAAGACCGTCGATTCCAAATGGAATTTTCAGGTCACATTTGATTTGAATCATACGGATCAACGCACTAAAATTTACTTTACTATCACTCTTCAGCTGTCTCAAAAAATCTTTTCTGTTTTTAGGTACCAATGTTCACAGCATCTGGTTTACGTGTCTGGTTTCTTAAGGTGTCAGCATGGTTTCAAACTTTAACAATTGTTCTTTTGCTGCTTGTTGGTCCAATAAGGTCCTTCACTTTAGTGCTTGCATAGACAAAAAAACAAAGTTTTTGTGCTTTCTCATTGATTATCCCAAACAAATTACAGACCACAGTTTTTTTCTCTTTTTTCTTTGAGTTAACCGGTGAATCCTAATAATCTCGTGACAGGTATGGGATAATAGTAGATGTAACACGGTCGAGTGGATTTGGTTACTTTCTTACACGATCTAAAATAGTTGTAAGATTCAACACTCTCCATTTTTTTTTATTAGCATTTCACTTCATATTTTTTTATTTTCATCTAATCATTTAACCACATTCAACCTTTACACATTATATTGGTCTTGTTTTAAAAAATTAACACTATATTTTATTAATTAATAATTATTTTATATCTAAATTAATTAAATAACATAGTATTTATTTATAGATAATTTAAAATGATAAATTTTTGTATAACAAATAAAAATAAATTATTTAATTTATAATAAAATCATTAATTTTAAATAATTAAAAAGGCATGGATATATTAAAAATCTTTAGCAACCTTACTTTCTTCATATTCAACATATTGGATATATTCAATACTAAATAATTCATATCATCAAATTTCATATTGCAACACTCCATGGAATCTTTTATTCAGATAGTGTTACATAGCCAAAGTTGTTTACTATGAAAATCAAATGTCCAAAGTTACACTTGTTCATAGAGAAAACCAATTTGGATGTTCTGCATTTTTTGGGTAGAAAGGGTGTTTTGTATTGCTCGACTAATATAAATTGGGTGCCAATACTAGTTTTACATTCCAGTGGGTCTAGGTACTTTTATTTGGCATAGCCTTAAAAATTACTAGTAATTTCAGGTTGTCAATTAATTTTGAATCCACATTTCTCAAATACAACATTTTTCTTAAAATGATGAGGCAAGAGAAAGACATATTGGTCAAATTAAGCTGATGTCATTTTCAAAGTAGTGATTGTATTTAAGATCTGATGAAGCATATACTTATAGTTATATTTAAAAAAAATCTGACACATCAAAGTACAAACCCATGTTTATTTGGATTTCCAAACACAGTCAAACCAAAATCTATAGTTTACATGATTTTTTTTCTAAAATATATACATTATTCTCTTATCAATTCCTGTGCATTTGTTTCTCTTTTAAAAACTTGATAAATGGTTTTGTTATTTTCTTCTTGACTCATCACTTCTCTAGAGGTGTGAGTCTACTCTACTAACATGATAAACCTGTCTAACATTCAACTTCAATGTCGCATTCTGATTTAGTTGTTGCTTCCAATACCAAACCCGGTTCATTCAATGCAACATTGCAAGTTATGTGAAAAAACCAAAAAGAAACTGAAATACATTAATTTTATAAAAAGAAACTGAAACCAATTTCACAACACACCAAATCCAAAGAGTACATTACACTACAAAGTGTAAATGGACTGGACATCATTTAAGACAATCTCCCTATTTTCTAAACAACTTCAACTCTTCACCATGATCAATCCTCCAAGAAAAGTGTATCCCACATATGAACTTCTCTAAATATTCAAATAAGATCAAAACATAATTATATATCCGCATGACTACACATATTTAGTGTTGTGAAATTGATTTGAACCCCCCGATCACTTAACTTATCAAAATTCGCCCAACTAATTACTATCTATGTGGTGTCGTTAATGAAATAAATTTTGAAGTAATTTTTTTTCTATCTCCACCATAATAGTAAAATAAATTATTTCAGAATTAAATTCAAATATTTTTGTTCATTATTTTATTTTTCATTCAAAATTAAATATAATTTAAACTAAATTTTATTATATAATAACTCATTTTTTAAGAAAATGAATAATACATTAGAAATCTTCTTTTACATTCACAAACTAAACCTCTTAACTAAGTTATATGTTTACATTTATTTCATTTAAATTAATGATAAAAGTGTTATAAAAAGTCCCTTAAGAGTGACACCTCAAAATCAAAGATTTGTTTCTTTAATTTAATTAATTAATAATCAAATCAACAAAAACAAAATGCACAGATCGTCTCTCTCTATTATCTCTGGTGTTAGCTAGCTCACACGCTTTCTCCTAAAACTCAAAAACCTCCACTTTCTCGTCTCTTTTCTCGGAATTCGCGAAACAGAAAAAAAAACTGGGTCTTCCGAGATTATTATTACCCTAAATTTAACCAAAGAGAAAGTTTCTTCCTTTACTTTCTCTAACCTTCTTCGATGGATTCAAGAGAACTCCACCACCAACAACAACAACAGCAACACCAGCAGCTACAACCACCGCCTGGGTTCCTAATGGGTTCCTACAATCGAAACCCTAACGCCGCCGCCGCCGCAGCGTTAATGGGTCCCACATCCACATCTCAGGCGATGCACCACCGGTTACCTTTCGGCTCTCTCACGCCGCATCAACCTCCTCAGCATCATCAGCAGCAGCAGCAACAACAACATCCTCATCAGCATCACATCATCATCCTCAGCAGCAGCAGCAGATAGATCAGAAGACGCTTGAATCTCTCGGATTCGAGGGATCGCCTTCCTCGGCCGCCGCGACCCAGCAGCAGCCGATGCGATTCGGGATCGAGCAACAGGCGAAGAAGAAGAGAGGAAGGCCTAGGAAGTATGCTCCTGATGGTAACATTGGTCTTGCTTTGGCTCCTACATCGCCTGCTTCTAATTCGTATGGAGGTGGAGCTGATGGTGGCGGCGGTGGTGGTGGAGATAGTGGTGGAGGAGGTAATGCGAACTCTTCCGATCCACCGGCTAAACGGAACAGAGGTCGTCCTCCTGGCTCCGGTAAGAAGCAGCTTGACGCTTTAGGTACTGTCTGAAACTCGATCTAAGTACACTTCTGTTTAAGTCAAGATCATTGTCTACAGTTACTTAGGTTTCTGTGTTTTGTCTGAGCAGGAGGAACAGGTGGAGTAGGCTTTACACCTCATGTTATTGAGGTCAAAACTGGAGAGGTAATGTGTCTTGTGTAGTGTAAGATTGAGTAATTTTGCTTGTCTTTTGATGTGTTTCCCTTTTGGTTAAACTTACTATGTCAGGACATAGCTATGAAGGTAGTGGCATTCACGCAACAGGGCCACGCGCCATCTGTATTCTCTCAGCTACAGGCGCCGTGTCTACTGTGATGCTTCGTCAAGCTAACAATCCTAATGGAGCTGTTAAGTTTGAGGTTAACATTTCATGCCCTTGTTTTGGTCTGATCTGAGAACTGGAGTTTTATCTGGTTAGTGTCTTTGTTATTATCTGAGTATTGAGCTGTTTTTTGTGTGTTGCAGGGTCCATATGAGATCATATCTATGTCAGGCTCTTTCTTGAATACTGAGAGTAATGGTACTGTGACGAAAACTGGTAGCTTGAGTGTATCTCTGGCTAGACCAGATGGTCAGGTTGTGGGTGGTTGTGTTGCTGGGATGCTTGTAGCTGGATCACAAGTCCAGGTTACTCAAGTTCTCAAACCTTTTCATACTCAACTTGATTCACAGAATCTTCCAGATACTGAATTTGATTACGGGTGGTGTTTGTAGGTTGTTGTTGGAAGCTTTGTACCGGGATGGGAAGAAACAGAAACAAAGTGCAGGACGTGTTCAGAATACTCCCGAGCCAGCTTCAGCACCAGCCAATATGTTGACCTTTGGTGGTGGTGGTGGTGGTGAGGAGGACCAGGAAGCCCTCGTCTCAGGGACAGCAACATTCAAGCGAGTCATCAGAGGAAAACGAAAGCAACTCTCCGTTGCACCGTGGTAACAACAACAACACTAATCATCATGGACTATTTGGAAACTCTACACCGCAACAACTTCACCAAATGCCTATGCAGCAGCAGATGTACCATCACCACCTCTGGCCTGGCCACAATCCTCAATAAGCAGATGGTTCATGGCTTGGGTTGGCCGGGTTTGCTTCTCTCTTCCCTTCACACATCTCTCCTTCAAAATTATTCCATAAAGTAGATTGAGCTTTCTTACTCTCTCGTCTTCTTCTTCTTCTTCCTCCTACTTCTCTTCAATTTAATTTTGGTTTTAGATAAACAGAGAGAGAGAGAGAGAATGTTTAAGTAGGTTTCAGTTCATCTTCTTAGTTTGTTTCTCTTAGTTACTTTGATTGTGAGAATCAGAAAGACTTTTTTTTTTTTACATTATTGCAATGTTTAAAGAGAAGATAGCAGTCATGACATGGTCACCCAAAATCTCATTAAAACGAAGAGAGAAAGAACGGTTGGACATAGTAATTGAACTCTCTAAGTACTATACTCTAGCCAAACATTCTTACACAAACTCCATGGAACAAGAAGACGGCTTGTCCGAGCCAACCAAAAACCATGAGCATTGAGAAACACCTATATGAATTGTGCCTCAACTCCACTTCAGTTTCAAAATTCTGATGAAGAATTGACTTTATATCTCTGCCATACATCAAAAGATCAAACCTTTTAAATACAAAAGTTCTTAATTTATACAAAACTTTACAGAAGCCTTTTTATTATCTAATAGATATAATAATTACATTTCATTTTTAGTCACATATATGTTTATTGCTCTTCAGGTTACTATTTTACATGGTAAGTAAAACAAAACAGTTAGAAAATACGGTAAAGGTGGTTGATAGTTGATACATATAACATATAGTCTCCATTACTCTTCTTCGTGTTAAGTCTTTGGCTTTGCTTAACCGAAGACACCATAGCTGGTGATGCAACCATCAAGTCTTCTTCGTCTTCATCATCTGCTTCCCACATGAAATGTGCATATGATCCCATAACCATACTGCAGAAGTTACCAACAACACAAACCTTTACATTTTGAACACTCAACTTTGGAGATTACCAAAGTGATCATTAGTCTTATGTAATCTTTATATACTACCAGCCCGTTTCTGCCCGCGGGCTTGGCCTTTAAGCCAGTTTTAACAGAAGCATTAACAGCTTGATCAAAGTAACCGGTCTCTTCTCATCTCTCCCATACATTGTCAATGCTTCACCATCATCTGGACTTTCAAGTAGACTTGACGTCGATTGAGATCTTTCCGCCGGAGAATCTCTCCCCGCCGTGGCTGGGTGATGATTCGACGGAATTGTGCCGGAAGATTGCCGTCGTCACCTTCCGCGATGGAATAAACCGGGGTTGAACCGGTATCAAACCGGTTCTCATTAAAAATAGATTCCATCACGAAGTTTCTATCTTACTTTTTGTTTAACCGGTTTGTAATGATTCTTTCTTCCACATTTATTAATCATCTGACATTTGTTTCACATCCACCGTTGGATCATTGGACTTTTTTTACTTTTCACGATCTCTCGCCACGTCACCTATTTCTTGTAATGGACTTAAAGCCAACCGTCCGATGCGATGACCATAATCGTAGCTACCAGACGATGAACACGTGTGGAGGCTTTGCACGTGAAGGCCTACGAGATCAACTGCTCTCTTAATGACACGTGCAGGGAGTGGTGAGACCCGGTGAGGCTGTACGGATGGATTCTGTAGATGCACCCAGAACACACTAAATAATCTCAACTGTTGTGTGTGGTACACTTATCACTATGTTACTACTATTAGACCATACGTTCATGTTCATATAGCATGTCTAATATGCACTAGCGAGAAATGATTTTTGATATGTGAATTGTGAATGGTTAATATTCACGATCACACAATGATATTTCGTTTATCTTGTTTTTATATGCAAATCTAGAATGATTTACTACGGTTACAACCTACAAGTGGTAAATTTTCTTGTTTGATTATAGATAAGATATGGTTTTGTTTGTTTGTCACATATATGATTACAATGTGGTATTTTAGTTTTGTCATTTTGTTTCACATTGTTAAAGGTAAAAGTATCTTATAAAAGAAATAACATCATCCTATAAATAACTTAAGACAAGCTATGGTCACTACTTGCAATTCAAGATTGTATCAAGAGATGAGAGATTCTCCCGAGATAATGAGATTTGAATATTGAAACCTGATATGATCTGTTTTTAGTTTCGGATTGTGATGATTCGGTGGAAGACAAGCTATGGCCACTACACTTGAAATTAAGTTTCTGATCTTGCAGTGGCAAGTTACGATGATCTGTAAGTTCAGCCAAAGCTTGTGCTTTTTCTGTTTCTGTTTCTGTTTTTGTTTATTCTTTTTAAATAGTTTTACGAAGTCATAAAAATCGACTTTTGAGATTAGCTTTATCACACTATACGTATTACACAAGGTACACAAGTTAGCCTAGAGTCTTGACCAAATCTCAAATGCTTCGTCTTTCCAGACTTTGAACATGGCTGGATCAACGATTCTGGACTGAATAACCTTTTTTAATGCAATGAAACTGATGTAATAATTTTCTTGGTTCATCGAAAAGTTGTTTATAAAGAATCACAAGTATATTTACAAAGAAAGTTGAAAAGCTTTAGAAGAAGAAGGAATTTGTTGATTTTTTGGCAAAAAAAGGATTAAAAAAGAAATAAAGAAAATTTAAAAGATTTAGAAAAGATTTTCTAACCGCTTTTAACTAGATTTTCGAATATTAGTTACGATTCTAGAAGAAATTATATTCTACAATAGTTAGAAAATAATTGAAACCATAGAAATAATATATCACAGGACTAGATGAAAAGATCGGAAGAATGTTGTTCTGGAAATAAGTATATGTTTAATATTTAGGCTTGTGGATTGTAAGTCATCATAGATGGTAGATCAGACTTACTACACTTTTAACCAATTTTTATGATTGGTACTCCAAAAATAATTTTTTACTCAAAAATATTTCTCTAAATGTACATGTATGTTAGTATCATGTTTTTTTTTTCTTATTTTTACCTTATAGATATATTGATATGAATTTTATAAACAAAAAAATAATAAAAATCTAAAAGTGACAAAAAATAGTTTTGTTCTAAAGGGATAATAGGGGATTTTAACTGTCCTTTTTTTTGGCAATGTTCTCGATAATTATTTGTCAAACTGTTATTGTTATATTTTTTTTAAATTTGACGAATATTTTTATTCTGTTTGATTTGATTTTCGGTCCGATTAATTTGTCTAAACCGAATAATGAATGAAAAAAATCAAATGAAATGAAGTAGATTATGACATTACACATAAATTCAGAATATAAAACAACATGAGAATTATTGGGGGTAGAGGACAACTATATATAATCACAACACACAACGAAATGTTACATTTCTTTGTTTTTTTATATTTGCTAAAATAGTTTAAATCTAAAATACTAAACTCATTTGCTACTATTTTGATTTCTTTTTTTTTTTTAATACATCATCCATTTTCTTAATCTTTAAACAATTTTTTGTGATAGGAGCAAGTGGGTCTAGGATCGCACCACCTCAGCTACCATCTCACCAAAGCATGGTTTAAATCATGCATCTGCCTCTAATAAAAGAACTATAGACCATTGTGCTATAGATGAAAAAAACACTAATTTTTGTTTATTTCTAAAAATCTCGTATAATTTTCTATTTCAAAAGACGATTATAAAAAACCATCCCGACAAACGGGCACCGGAACACGCCTCCGGCTAACGGATGAGGAAACAATCAATCTTCATAATAGAATAGGCTTATCGATAAATACAGGGAAAAGATAACAAAAATATAGCGGAAGGGAAAAAATCTAAGCTCTAATAAACCGTAGACGGTCCGTTGTCATAACCGTAGATCCGCGGTCAACGACGCTGGCTAAACGAAAGTTAAGCCAGCCACTATATTCTCACCATCTTCTCATATCAGTCGCCGACACACAATATTTAGATTAACCCGACCATCATTTCTTCACACCGTAACCAAAACCCAAGTAATTGAAACCAGACCGGGCTGTCAAAGGGAACCGACATCCTCGACTGGACCAGTTCTCTCATTTAAACTCTAGCTACTAGGAATCCCATAAGTCACCCTCGAACTCATTAATCGGGATAGTGTTCGTTGGAGATGAAGCACTGATCCGAAATGTAAGATAAATAAAAGACGGAGGGAGGCAAGCGAACCACCACCGCCAAAACAAAACCTGCATAAAACAGGCTGGTGACAGCCGCAACAACCAATACCAGAGAGCTCACAGACCTCGGAAGGAAACAGAACCATCCCACCATGCCCAATCCAGCGATGAGACACGGCCCTGGGAGAGGCCGATTCAGCAAAGGAACCACAGGCGAGGCGACCGCACTCGCAGACCAAGCAAGAAGACCAACCCCTCCACCCTAAGCCTCCTCCGAAAACCGAAGGGAGATAACCTTCAACCGTCAAAAGTCGAAACCGGTGGAAACGGTTCCAAACCACAAACAAGAGGAGCGCAAGAACAAACCTCCGAAGAAGGAACCAAAGACTTCAAACGGAGCACTGCCTGGAAGCTGGAAGAAGAAGAACATATGAGAGGGAGGGTTAACAGTTGAGCCCGGAGAGCCATAGACGACAAGCCAAACCACAACAGTCTCAACTCCGCACACGCACGACAAAGACCCCAACACCACACTGAGCCAGTAACAGTAACGCATACCTTCGAGGTAGAGGGACCTCCGACGCTCCCATGACTCCGAGAGACATATCGAGACACTCCAAGACGCCGAGGAGATGACGATAAATCCGCACCCAAGAGGAGCTCACCAAGACCAGAGGAGGTAAACACGAATGGCCTGACCTCACCTCAGATCTAAACGGCAACCCCGACTTTTGCCTCCACGCGCCGCCGCCACACTAGGAGGGTTTCAAGAAGATGAAAACTGAAACCCGGACAAACCCTAAAAAGCCGACCTTTTTCTTCCAGATCCGCCGCACCCACCTCGCAGCTACACCAGAACACGGCTAGAACCTTCAGTTTCAGTGGCCCATCCGTCGCCAAAGGGAGCCAAGCTTCCAGAAAATCCAGCATCTCGGCAGGGAAACGAAGGGGAAAAGAAGGCAAAGAGGAAGATGAGAGAGAGGAAGAGACGACGCCTCCGATGGTGGAGCTCAGGCCCACCGGACCGACGGCCGGTGACTCCACGCGCCGGAGCAAGACGGGAGGACTTTTTTTTTTTTTTTGAGAGAGAGAGTGATGAGAGAGTCTGTATATTCCGTCTAGCCGACGAACACAATACTTTTATTTCCATTCTTTATAAATTCTGATTGTCTAGATATTGACATGAACACTAGTCTATTTCATATGCTTAATATATGAACTTATTCATGGCTGATCAATTATACTCCCTCCGTTTCTTTTTACATGATGTTTTAGAAGGTTTATGTTGTTTCAAAATAGATGATGTTTTAAGATTTTAAGGTATGTTTTGAGGTTTTAAGGTTAATTTTAGCTTTATTGTAAACTGTTCAACCAATAAAATTTGACAGTCTTTTTTATAATTAGTTGAATGATTTTAAAATTATATTTTTAAAAGTACTTTTCTAGATAATGGAAATTTTTAATCTTTGTGCAATAAACCAAAACTTCATCTATTAAGAAACAGAGGGAGTATAATTTTGAACGAAACCATCCATAAGCAACCCGCCCATTTGACAGCTTAGTTATCTCTTTATAAAGATGCTAACTGAGAACATACATGTATGTCTTCTCTCTCGCATGCTTATTCCTTTTTCCAAATGGTTCTCTTCTCAAGAAAGTTACAAGAGAAAGCAGATTACACCTTCCTCACCAATTGCTCTCCCAACACAATGTCCCATGAGAATTAATATACCACATGATTAAACAAATCTTTATTGAAATTTTAAAACCACATTTTTCGAAAGCCGAAAAATACTTTTTCAACCTATAGAAACGAGCGGATATAAAGGTAGGAGATCTCATTATTTATTTTGTTCTTCCAGATGCATGTATGCACCTAACCATACCAAATTTATAACAAAAACTAAATGTTTTTTTATTCCCACCTTCCCCCACCCTTTTCAAAGCCCTATATTTACCTCTCTACCCTTTTCATCACATAAATATACACATCAAATTACATATTCACATAGTAGGAGAAAACCTATAAGACCATTTCTTCTGTATATGAAAAAGATAAGAGATAGCTTCCATATGAGCTAAACCTTTTGTGTATAATCTGGCAAATGAGCTTCTGTATTGGCATTTTAACACTTTTGCTTGTTTTTACCGGTTCTTATCCCATGGGAGATCTGGTGAGGGATCCCCTTTCTTCGCTTGGCGATTCTGCAACTACTAGATGCAGCAAGTGGAGGTGTTGATGGGCTGAAACTCTGGAGATTTGAAATGTTCTTCCCAATTCCAATGCTGCTACTTGAATCCTCTGATTCCATCAGAAGGTTCTTCCTTCCCTTTTCAAGCCTCTAGATGATCCAGCAATCTTCATTTCATTTCCCAAAACACACATTAAAAAGTAAAGTTTATCAGAGAATGATAATGAGAAAGAGCTGCTATAAGAATGTGCAAGACAAATCTGACCCATATCAAAAGTTTTGTTCCTTTTTCTCAACAAGACTAAACAAGAAACCAAATGCTTGGAAACGTTAGGTGAAACTGTAAACAATAAATCAAATTTAAGATGACCCGTTTTCAAAAAGTTTTCATCTTTTTACTCAAAAAGGCAACGAAATGGTAGGTGAAACTGTAAGAGATTATTCTTAAAATGTGTGTACTACCCAATACCAAAGTTTGTTCCTTTTGACTTTAACACAAAGTGAAAAGATGAGAATGTACCTTGCAGCCAAGAGAGCAGAAGCGGAAGCAATCATCAACGAGGCTACGATAGCAAACCTTGCAGGTATTGGTCACACCTTTCCCTGGCCTAGGCTGAGGCCTCTCGTTCAAGAAGATGGACTTTAGCACTATTGATCACATAAGTTTGGATCCCAGATATATCAATATGCTTTTGTATCTCATTCACTCTTATAACATCATGATAAGAAGATCTCCTTATCTGCCAAAACCAATCAGGACATATTCAAACCTTTTACTTTGAATTATAGCAACAAAAAAAAAAGAAAAACGCACCTGAATGGTGTGGTGATCCTTGTGATGGGCAAGACAAAGAGAGCAAAGTGGACCGTTGGTGCAGTCTAAGCAATACATATTGCATTCACTCTTGTGAGAGTCTACATGAAACTTGCCAATGACCAAAGAACTTCTCTTGAAGCAGAGGTTTCAGCCATGCCGGCCACCCTGTTATCTTCCTCCTCTGGTCCCTACCCCAAAACAAGCCGCTTCCATTAAAAAAACATAACTATATGGTTTATCTATAACTCTTACACAACATAACTATACCAGTTCCTCATTTTAGCAATAACTCTTTGTTAGGTAGACGAAACAGAGCATCTCAAAACTAAAATATATTCTTTAAAAAGGCGATTACTTTTAGCCATTTTCAAATTTTGAAGTTTCAAATTCAAATACCCAGGAAAGAAAACATCAAATAAATGAGAAAATCGAATCTAAAAACATAAACCATTGCCACGAAGTAACAATGATCTAGAAAGAGGGAAGTACCATGATTCTTCTGTTCTTAGGCTTGATTTCTCGATTGAGTTTTCTTGATCCTCGATCGCCATTTTTGTGAGAAACACGATTGCAGTAAGTAAAAGAGAGTCTTTTTTTCTAGTAAGCTGTCAACTTTTTTCTAGAGAGAGAGAGAAAGTGAGGAGTTTTCTTGCAGAGAATGTTTAGAGAGAGAAGACTTGGGGAAGGAGAAAAGAGAGAGAGTCTCTCTCTTATCTTAGCAAAGTCGGACCAACCAAACCTCCTTCGCCCTTCCTTCTATTTTTCAATTATATTCAAAAACTAATATTCTATAATTACTTTCTATTATTTTTTTTATTTTTTTTTGCTAAAATACTTTCTATTATTCCACTAGTTTTCTTTTAAAACACTCCACTTAAAATCTATTTTCCATATTTTTGGCGATATTCTCTTTAGCATATCTAATTTAAATAATATTACTAAACATATCTTACAACACCCCATTCCAACTAAGATTTTAATTTTAAGTTTCATTATATATATATTAATATGGAGGCATTGAACTTTTAGTGTAGCTAAGTGTATCAAGGATGATTTTCAGAATCTTTAGGAAAAGTTGGTCATCTAATTATAGACTATATTTTATTAAATTAAATTCTTTGATTGGTTATTGCATAAAGAATATTAATTTTTTCTTAAATAAAGATAAGGATTACTAATTAATTAAATATATGTGCATTAATGTTTTAATAATAGATTTGATATATATTTTTGTATTCTTAATAAATTTTTATTTATATCATTAAAGAAATAAATAATTACCTATAATAAAAATAAAAAATTCTTAATATTATATTTATGATTTTTAAAACAACTATAATTATAAAAGTAAAAGATTACAATAAAAATTTGAACAATGTTTTTATTTTTTTTTGTTATAAGAAGATACAAATGATCATAATATATATTATATTAATTATCATTATATATATTCAGATTATATATATATATTTATGTTTTTTAAATTAACCCCTATATATCTATAAATATATATGTTATTAATATACTTAGTGGATATTAACAACATATTTTTGGTACACACCTGTCATTATAAAATATTTAAAAATACGAGCTTTATATATTAATCTTAGAATATTACTCATTAAGGAGTATGAGAAATATTATGTATCATAAATGAGTAATCTTATATATTTATCATGGAGTATATATACGAGTTTTTGGTAGTTAATGTTATATAAATGATTTTAATTTAAAAAAAAAAAATTAATCCATTAAATAAATATTATACTTTTATTAAAATAATTATCAGATTAGTTATCATGTATAAAATACATAATATCTATTATTCCTTAATTAAAGCTACGAAATTACTTTATATGATTAAAATATGTGACAATTATGATTTTAATAATAAATATTTGATAACAATATATGTTATCTTCATCATTTTCTGTTCAATTTTATTCTGAAAGATATTAAAAATCACATAAGTATATAATAAAAAATCTAGATTTCTCTAATTTGCTATATTTTAGAATTTTTTTATGTAAATTACTGAAGCCTCTTAAATCTACGATGAAATTGTTTTGAATGCCATTCTTTAACTTTTTGTATTATGACAAGATATAATGATCATAAAATCATAGTAATTTGAAGTTATTTATATATATACATGTTTCAATATCGGTTTGATTAAAATATATATTATATATATCTATATATACATAAACATGTTAGTAAAAATCTTCCTATAAATAATATTTTGTCCCAGCAACACAATATAAATGTTATAATCATATAGATATGCAGCTCATATAAATATTTATATTAATATATTATATATCTATATCAATACTAATTTATTTATTATACTATACTACATAAATAATAATGGTTTATTATTGCGTTTTTTATCAAGCAAAAAGTTTTTGTATAAAAATATATGTTTTTATTATGTATTACTCGAATTTAATTGTATACGTATAGTTATATCGCTCTTCATTATCAATATATTTATTATGCATATATGTAAAATTAATATAAATATAAGGGTTAATTGGTGATAACAATAATGGAAAAAATAGCAATATAACATATAAAAGGTTACGTGCAGAAGTGAGAGATATAATTGTGCAAAATGTGGACTTTCTCTCCTTCACAGCGCTCAATATATGAAACAAATAGTGGGTCCACAAACATAAGTGCTAAGTGCCTAATATGGTCTAAATGCGTATACTATTAACTTGCTATGTCATAATAGTATGATACTGTAACAACATTATCTTAATTTAGATTCACACTTATGGTGTACATTATAGAATAATGGCGACGAACAAATAAAAGTTAGAGAGGAGAGAGAGAGAGAGAGAGAGGAAAGAGAGAGAGAAGAAGAAATGATGTATATAATATATGTTTCAAATAGCAAAGACACAACAATCTATATCTCATTTGATCTTACTATACATATCTAAATGTGTAAGATAGTATAGAATAGATAATATATTTTCCATATATTATAATTATACATATGGTGTGTCATGATGAGCAGACAACACGAAATATATGAATATGAGAACTATGTAGAGTTTAGTTGATTAAATCTCTTAGATGACTAATTCACAATCAAAATCTTTAATCCTTATGTTTTAAGTATGAGTATCATTGAAGTGAATTATATTATACTATATGAATTTATGATTAGTATAGACTTTATTTGTCTTATCTAACATGATATCAAATGTTATAAAATATATATATTATATATATATTTTGTATAAATTTCGTAAAACACATATATAGAAAAAATATATTTTGGTGTTATAGTATAATATTTAGATATTATTTAATAAAAACTAGAGATATAATAAGATTAGAGGGGAATATTTTTACAACAAAATAAAATAAGAAAAACATAAACACACATACTATATAAGGTATAACAACAATTAATACACAATATATATAGTGGGTTATTCTGCATATCTATGGTTATTTACCAATTATATTTTTTCTTGTTATCCTGCTAATTTCCAAAATAAGATAATATGTGGTGTTTTCTAAAACAAACCTAAAATCAGTCAAATGCAAACACCTTGCTCTTTTTTAGTTACTATTCATCATGAATTTCCATATACCATAGTTTTGAATATTTACAAAATTTCCCATATTTTTATTTATTTATTATTTCGAAAATATCAAAAAACCCAATACACCTAAACATTTCTCTTAATTACAACTCATGCCATCATCATCAATATTTTCAAACCACATTTTTGTCTCTTAAAGCTTTAGAATGAATTTTAAATTCACACGACTTTTCTCTATTCTAAACAACAAATCTCATCCTCTCATCTCTACATTTCATCTAAAAATCTCTCTTTTCATAATCATAAACTTCATAATTCGTTTTTTCACTTGTGAATCGTCAAAAATGTTTCATTTCGTCAATATTGGAGTTTGACGGTTGAAAGGCTGCGAAACGAGCTTCACACTGCAAAAAGTAACTATTTCATGTTAAGTCGTTTCTCAGATTTGTGTCGCCGATACGTAGACTGTTTTATATGTCTACGCCCATTATAGTAGACATACAATGCAGTCTACATTGTCAACGCACAAGTCAGTTTTTCCAATTGACTAACACGGATGTAACGTACCTTCTGACAGTCTACATCTTAATCTTTGACCACAAAAAACGAAAAAGTACGTAGACTACAAGAACGACTACGCAAAAGAGGTTAGTTTGCATTGAGAATGACTTTTGACTTTTCATATGTATGACTTCAACATAAGTCTACAGAACCGTAGACTCAACATAAGTCTACAAGAGGTCAGTTTTGCATGTGACGCAAATTTTGACTGCGTGAAAAAGGTTAGTTTGTGTTTGACTAAAACTTTTTAAAATATATTTATTTTTTTAATACGTAGACTTCATATGCAGTCTTCTCTTCCGAAAAAAAATGTAGTACTACCTGAAGTCTAATTTTTTATTTTGTCATATGCGAAACTGACTCGTCGATTTGAGAGTAGACTTCTTCGAAGTCTACAAATCTGTAGACGTCATTCAGTCCCCCTAAAAGTCACATAGTCAATTGCCAAAACTACCTCATGTCATTTAAATATGTAAGACTGTTTATATTAGTTACTCTGAAGTCAAATACCTGCGAAATTCTGGTCAATAGCGAAAAACTTATCTTTTTGTAGTTGTAGACTGAAAACAAGTCTGTTAATACTATCACAACTTGTTTCAACTATAAAAGTAACCCGTAATGTCTATTGCCAAAAACTAACCCAAAGTGACCTATCTGACGCTCTACAGATGTAACTGACAGAAAGTCTACAGAGTTGTAGGACTGAACATGAAGTACTATTGTGAATTTACATTAAAAGTTAATTTGTGTACTATGCATTATAGCTTTCATATTTTTCGTTGAAAGTGTGTAATAGTTAATCTAATGGTTTGAGTGATTTTTTGATAGAAAAAAACTGTTGTATATTATGAAAGTATAATACTGTTTGATTTGCTATATTACTAGGAAACATTGGTAGACATATAGTAAGTCTACGTAATTGTCACAGATGCAACAAACGTCACATCCAAACCTGCCAAGTTTTAACAGTGTTGTCTTCACTGCTGGATGTTGTCTTATGTATTATCTCTTATGTGTTGAATTGATCAATTGTGTTATTGCTGGATGGTGTCTATTGCTTGCATGTTGTCTATGTCTTATGTTTTTAATCATCACTGTATTTTGGTCGCTTTGGATGTGTCTTATTTGATGACTTGCTTAAAATCGTAGGTCTTATTTTCTATTACAAAAAATTGAGTCTAATGTTTGCTATTATGTAAACCGTATGTTTTGCAGAAGTATGGCTCATTACTCGTTGTATACAGAGAATGGTGCGATGAAAAACTCTAGATGTGTTAGTAGTTACGTGCGAACTTATGAGTGTCTATTGCTATGATGTTCTTTATGCAGGTGTTAATATTATTATAACAAAAGGACAGCTTTTTTTTCTTTGCGGATCCTGCTGGTCTTCTAAACTCAAGACGGCACTGCTCTATACTGACAGAAGCAGTAGGATAACGCATAAAAACTTCATAAGAGCATGATATCCACAACCATTTTGTCTACATATAACAAAATTGTTTCAAACAAAATTGAAGTTTCAAACAAAATTGAAGTTTCATACTTCTTCACTGCTCCACATTCCTCGTCTCACTCAAGCTTTGCATTCCTCCCTGGCATCGCCATGTCTTCATGGTGAAACACAAATCAACTTCACAGCTTGCTTACTTACATCGTCTGTCTTCTGACTCCACTGCATAAAGTAGCAGTATATAACATCATTAAGCTATGTTATTTCAATGTTTGATATTACAAAGTGATTTTACCTGTCCCAATGCACAGCTAGAGTAGACAATCTACAGTCTTTGTTTTGTTGTTACGTAGTAAACAAAGACATATAACTCCTGAAGCAATACAAGAGATGATCATTAGAGTGTAATTAAAACAACTGTTACACTTACAGAATCTAAGACAATGCATCAACTATATAATAAAAATTAGTGGTCTTCTATACATGAAACTCTAAGACATGCATCGAAATATAATGAACAATCATTGTTCTCTAAACAGATCTGAATACTAAAATAAACAATACACAAATCATTTTAATAGATTTTTCTATGTAGACCTGTAATCTTCATCAGTCTAATATTAATGTAGAGCCTATAAGACGAGTCTAATTAATGTAGACTATAAGACAGTCTACAAATCGTAGTCTACTAGTAAAAGTCTACAAATCCGTAGTCTGCAGTTAAATTTTGGAGCAACCGCAACCAAAAGAGCCAGAGAATCAATAAAACACACACATGCTTGTACTCTACAAACATGTATTAAACTCATAACACGTCATCATTTTTCGTCGACAACATATGCATTTCATTTCACTCATATAAATCTGAACATATACAAACCCTAGAACAAAAATTGACACTTTATCAAACATAAGAGATGCAGAGACTCATTTATAAACACATATAAAGAGAGAGAGACAAGAGAGAGTAATGGTGATGACGACGGGAGATGAGGAGAGACAGCGCGGAAAGTAATGTGGAGATGAGAGGAGACGAGGCGGAGAGTATGTCGTGACGGGAGGAGATGAGAGGAGACAGTGGAGATGCTGAAGGATGGGAGAGGGCATAGTGGTGATGTCGCTGGTGGTGATGTGATTCCGAGAGGACTGTGGGTCTGGTGTGAAAACGGAGCGAGAGGTTCGCGCGGAAATCTCACGGAATCGCCCTAAACGCTCAGATCTAAACAGCGGAAATAGATTAGGCATCTTTTACCAGACCCCTATAAAGATATTTCATATACTGTGTATTTTCGTTTGTTAGCGTTAAATTGAGTTAATGTAGACTGAAAGAGACGTCTACATTTGGCGCAATATGGAAATAGGCTCCAAATTCATTTCACTTCCGCTTAGTTAATTTTAATTTTAAAATAATTTATTTTGTAAACACAAATTACGTAGACTGAATAGACTCTACATATAGTAGACTTTACTGGTAAATCTATCTATACCTAATATTCGCCAATGTGAGAAATAGGCTCCAAATTCATTTCACTTCCCGCGTTAGACTTTATATACTAGGTTAAATCGTGTGTAGACTGAGTTCTACATATATGTAGACTTTATATATAGTCTACGAACCTTAACGCACAATCTCAAACCGTAAAATGTTTTATTTGATCATCAAATATATGGTTAAATCGTATCTTATGTTATTGTGTGTAGACTGAGTCTACATATATGTAGACTTTATAATATGTCTACGACCCTTAAACCACAAATCTCAAACGTAATGTTATTGATCATCAATTATATTGTTAAATCGGTTAGGTTAAATTGTGTGTCAGACTGACAAAAGGTCTACATATATGTAGCTTATAATTCTCTAGGACATCCTTACCACAATCTCAAACGTAATGTTTTTTTGATCATCAAATTATATTGTTAAATCCGTTAGGTTAAATTGGTGGTGTGACTGAAAAAAAAGTCTACATATATGTAGACTTTATAATATGATCTAACGAACCTTAACCAAAAATCTCAAAACTAAATGTTCCTTAAAGTGTTTAATTATATAAATTTAATTTTTACTTCATATTATCCATATATTATTAATGATAGTAAATATTACAACAAATATTTTATACATTTTAAATTAAATATTAGATAATTATGATGTGAGCCTACATAACAAGTCTACCGCAGTGAATAGACTTCGTACCCAGGGTCACATTTATGTAGACTTCTTTCTGTTACGTGTAGACTAACAAAGATTGAACGATAATAATACACTCTGTTTTTTGTTTGGTCATAGGGTTAAATAGTACTTTTATCACCTTGTAGGTTGGTTGCTTGATTGGAATTGGTACACTTTAGGTTAGATTGAAATTTTATGTTTGTTTTTAGCATCCGCCCAATAACTTTTATACATAATTATCTCATTTGCGCCGGAAGCATGGATCTCAATGTAACTGATCATATCATTTCATATGATTCTTCATATCGAGCAATGAGATGGCTGAATATAACTTTGAATGATCATCATTGAGTCCCAATGTAATATAAATTAGTTTTTAAAAAATACTCAACAACATCCAACCCTACTCATCACATATATATTGACGGAGATTCATAACTATACGTTTCTGGAGACTTATGACATCTATGCGTTGATAATCAAGATTAGTATTCAACATATAATAATATATTATTTCACTCCGCATGCGCCACGCTGGTCATCATCTAAGATATTTATATTATAAGAGTTTCTAGCTTTGGTTGTAATTGAAACTATATTTCTGTCATTATATGGAAATTTATCTCACGTCATATAAATACTCCTTTTTCGCTACATATCTTACAGCACAACATTATGTTGTTACACATAAGCATTTATGTGTACATAAATAAGATGTTCACTCTTCGTTATAAATTGAAAATTTTAGTTGGCGGAAATTAGTATTTGTCGTGGTTAGATAATTATATTAGCCAAGTGAGAGAAACTATTGCTCCATTATTGTACGTGCATTTCTCATCTCTATCCTTTACATTTCCACAATATATCTTCTTTCCTCCATCAGTGTGTCTCTCTATTTGTCCTCTTTCTGATATTTTTGGAAATACCAGAATACCTATACATGTATAATCCTCCATTTGTCTAATGGTATGCTTTAGTTTTTCACACATATTCAATAAACATATATAAATACATGGTTTTTGTGATTATCTTCTTTTTCAATAATTTGGACGCAATAACAAATTAAAAAGAGTTTGGAATTTGTATAGTCATTATTAGTTGACAAAAATATGTATTGAAAATACAATAAACATCTGAAATAATTTTATTTTCTATTAAGTATCTACATTTATAATTCAATCTATTGTTAAACATTATCATCTCATATCACACTAACTAGTTTGGGCATTCGAATTTTCGCTGTTCTAGTTAATCGTTTGGTCTTTAATTTTAGAAAATATAGAACTAGTCATTATTATAAAATTCGATTGAGTCAGTCACTTATTTCGTTTTTAGGCTCTGGTCAGTAACAATTGTTAAGAACAACTAATTATTTGATGAAATTTTATGTTCTGAAATTTGTTTCTTGTTTTTTGGATAATTCATGCTAAATCGCTTTTAAATTAAATACGCTATGAGAATAAATGTATAATCTTTGATAAAGACTATGCGTATATATATTTTTGAGTAGATTCAAATATTTAAAATATTGGATAAAAAAATATATCGGTAACTCAGTTTTCAAGTAATTGGATATATCAGTAGTATTTAAAATAATAGTAATTTTAAAATAAATATAAATTGATATTTTAAATATATATAAACTATATTTAGATGTTTGGTATTCATTCGCTCTACCTGATTTGTTTGTTTGATTTAATTAGATATAAGATCACTTGTTAGTTTATGGAAAATACGATTCAGTTATCACGTTTGATTTAGTTAGGTCCTACATTCATTTTTGATTTTGATTTATGCTCAGCTATACAACTAACAAAACCCTTTTTTCTTTGATGTCAAAAATAGTTTATATATAACATCATCTGATGATATTCACTGTGATCGAAATACAGTTCGCATAGTCCGTTGGAAAAGAAAAAAAGAGTTTATAAGTAACAAAACTTACAAAATCTTCGGAATTATTGTGTGCATTAAAAAGCCTTTCTCAAATCTCAATGTATGTCGCATAAAGGATGAGTTTGGAACAAGTGTGAATAGCACTTACATCGCGTTATTATTGGTGTTATGTGTACATATAATAAGAGAGCTGGAATATCATACTTAGATTCATTGTTTTTTGTAGCGAGAATAGCGAGACAGCTCATGAATTGCGTACATATTAACTAATCATGATCTTGTTTATAACTTTTTATAAAGAGGATATTAATGCAGAGAAATTAGGTCAAAGATGGTGATTATATAATAAGACACATCTTGTGCTTTAGTGTGCTTTCGTTTGGTTTGCTGTTCGCAGTGTATTAGTACATAAACATAGCAAGATCGCTAGCTAACTATCCAGTATACATCACTGAAAGAGAAATTACCTATTTGATTATACAAATATCTATAGACAACATACCTATTTGTTTATATTACCAAAACTGATTTTGACACGTCTGTCATGCCTCCTATGATATGAATAACAGTGTTTGATAGACATTATGTTCCCTAAACTATTCTCTCTACTTACATATTGAAAGTTTTTTCTACAATTAATATTCGATAGGAAAACTATATTATTATATCTAACCTAGTGTGATTCTATTATATAAGCTTCACTTCATTGCGTGTTATTAGACCACATGGTTTCATGCGATGTATATTTGTTGTGGCAGATGATTAATCATTGTTGCAACTTATGATACCGTAGTACTCTAACTTATAAAACAACTATTATGTAGTATATATTAATATAAAGACGACAAGGAAATAGAGTAAGGAAACATATAATATGCATTGTATCCACGTCGATGATATAACGCTTTTATCATTTGTCATGCATGTTGAGGACGATGCAAATGCTTTTTCAATCAGAAAGGTTTGTAAAATATGAACTATAGTGGATAAAGTCTTTAGTATAAACGATAATTTCATTAGGGATTATCTTCTTGTGACAATTTTGAAAAAAGTATGCAGTCATTTAAATAGAACGCAGACATCTATTGAGTTATCGTTGTCATGACGTTTGAAAAGGACGCACGCTACTGACTTCACATTTTGTATGTCCAGTCACATTCTTTTCTATTTTATATAATATTGTGCTTTTTTAAACACTCTGATTATAAAATTAATATGTCATTTTAGATCTATATATTTTTAATTAGCTCTATATATTTGTAAGGTTTTTTTTACATTAATATTGTTTTGTTTTATAATTTAAAATTTAAAATTTAAAAATATATATTTTTGTAATATTCTCAACACGTCAATATTTATAATTTTAGAATATATATGTGAAAATTTAAAACACTCAATACAGAGAGATTCAATGTTGTCATTACATTAATTACATTATGATACATTTGGTGAATGTTTTTTAATCACTTTTATTCATACATTATGCGAAAGTTTAAAACATAAATACAGAGAGTCAATGTTAGTCAGCGTATAATACATTTGTGATAATATGAAGCAGTAGCCAAAGTTACATACATTATTACATTATGCACGTACTTCCAGTTACTTTTTACAGGAATCACTTAAAACATCTTTTTAAAACATATAAACAGGAGTTTTTTTCTTGACATTAAACAAAATGAATGGTTTTAGTCAAAATTGAAGCACTGGACACGTACGCCATATCTGACCTAGTGGGCTCGTTCTATCCTCCATCGCTTTCGCTTATTAGCTTCTAGAATTGTATTTGTTTTTTCTGTTTGTTGACATACCAACGAACGAGTTTTAGACTCGAAGAAGCTTAGATATATTGCTACTCAATTTAGAAACACAATCATAGTCCAATAGTCTTCAGGATTATAACGCTGTACTTACTGTATTTACTTAAGTAAATTTAATTTCCATTTGATTATTGATTACTAGAGTTTAAAGTGACGCTAACAAACTCGACGCTTTCATTTTACTACCAATTGATATTTATTATCTCTGCTATAGTAGTGCTCTATAAATTTGTCGCATTGATGTTAATAGTTTGATTGGACGAAATAAAGTCACTGACGAATCTAAGTTTTTTATAGTAAAACAAGTCACGTCAACCGGAAGTTCAAAACAGCTTACTATGCAAACGATTGAAACGACTAAAGTTTTGATTTATCATTCAAAGTCACACAATCTTCTTATCACACTAGAAGAACTTTTAGCT
>CAJHQP010008376.1:0-27288 GCA_905132765.1 Moricandia arvensis
GTGGACACAAAGAACTCTGGATCATGGCCTAACAGGTGCAGCAATGATCTACATCTCTTGTGCACTTATGAACCTTCTCTTGACCTCTACATAGACCCGGTTTGGGTCTCCCCCTCTCAACTGACTTCACAGCCATCTTAGAGAAGCTAGGAAACGACCTTGATCATCTTCAGTGAGGCTCAAGCCTTGGTACTCTTCAATTCGGCCTGATCTTGGTCTCTCCCCCTTTCACCTATCCTCCTGATAGGTTCAAGTGCTCGGACACACCAGATCATCCTTGATAGAGTAACCAGTACCTGATACATCATTCCACAAGTGTATCAGTCCTCAAGAGATAAACCTAACATGAATGTATATAGATAAGTTCAGGTTTACTCCCTTTTCTAAATGGTGAGGAGTGGCTGCTCTTCACACGCCACTTGAATCCCTCACTTGATGAACTCCTCTCGGATCACTGAAGCTCTTCAACACTCCCCCTCAAGATTGAGACCTCTTTAAAGGAACAAGCTTGGACGGTTTGAAGCTTCATGATCCGGCATGAACAAACCATTGCAACCTTCCTTCATCACTCGCCAACTTGATGGATTGCTGGTTGATCCATCAGCTATCTCTTCAACCACCTCACTCTAGAAGCCGCATTGATAGAGTAGCCTTCTTCATACACAGCCAAGACTGCTCTGAACAGTCTCTTGACTAAGCATGCCACTGCCTAGACCCGGTTGGCTCCTTCTTCAGTTTGCTTGCAATGGTGAGGAGGAAACAGGTCACTGTACTTAGGATATTCAGGTAGCTCACTTAACTCCCCTCCTCAAGCTTGGAGTGAGTATAGGTCCAAGCTTGCAGTGAGCAGTATAGAGCTTTAAGATCAGGAGTGCAACATCCTAAGGACTGCACATACAACCACTGATCAACCCTTTCCTTTCAGTACCAGTGCCTTAAGGTCACCAGTCTCCTCAAGACTTAGGTGGTGACCTCGCCTTGTGTGTCCACCCACACACACCAGCGACCACTCTCCATTGCTCTAACAATGGGCACTGCCTTCCTCTTGAACCCGGATTGATGATGGACTGGAAACCCTCCTGAAACATCACTTAAACTCCAAGCAAGATAAGACACAAGCATTGGGATCAATCCTTGACTAATCATCAAGTTTGATCACCAATGTCACAAGCTCTACAACAGATTAAACTAGACATTATCAAGTTCTAATCTTTGCAAGCAACCTCTCTAAGCACAAGCAAGATCATTTCAGATTCAAGACAAGCTACTTAGGCATTTTTCAAGCTCCTTAATCTGCAACTGACATGAATCTAGATGCATCAATTTAAGGCAGCAACAAGGATGATAATATGCAATAACCTTAATCAGTCTCTAACTCATGAATGCAACCGGTTTAGATACTTTAATCAACATCAAACACACATTCATTTAGAGCTGGGATTAAGCATCATTATCATCACACAACATCAGTCTCTATGCAACAACCTTAGGCGATTTCATTTCATGACAGCAAGCAGGTTTAGACATACTACTAATTCCCTAACAAGCTTCACTAGAATCAGGTCAAGCATATTCTCAAACACCAAGCAAGTCTCTTTAAGCAACCTGGACATATTCTCAGGTTATTCAACTCAACACAACACACAACCAGTCATTATCACACTCAATATCAAGAAGGGACAGTAATAGCTTACAGTCAAGGAACCGGATTGATTCCTTGAACCTCCAATGGCATAAAGGTCATGACTTTACTGGATCTGAGAGTCTGGATCGTCACCCACCTCCTTCTCCTTCAGTCTAGGACCACCTTCTTGTATCTCCATCTCAAAAGGCCCCTCCTTTCTTCATATTAACAGCTCGCCCTTCTGGATGATCTTCTTTGGAACCCGGATGAACATGACTCTTGAACAAGATGGATCTGGGTAAGGTTCATGACGCCTCTCCATCCACCTTTGCTTTCAACGAGTCTCCTTCATCTGGTACAGACAGGAACGGCTGAGAGACAAGTAGAACACTCCACGGATTCAAGCTTCTTCTTCTTCCAGAAACAGATCTCGGATGGATGTGTCTTCAAGGTTTGGTTTTGAGATGAGAGAGAGTGTGAGGTTTGCGGAAGCTTTAGCTCAGGTTCTTGATGAACCTGGCTCTGATACCATGAAAGAATTAATAAACTCTGGTTGTGTAAGTGAGAGGAACCCCAATGGGGAAGATGAGAGCTTTACAAGGTCGGATGAGAGTGAGACTGATGAGAGAGAGAGTAAACGAGAGAGTATAGAGTTTAGGGAGACTAGAGAGAGATTAGAGAGAGACTAAGAGATTTGTGAAGAGAAAGGGAAGAACCCCTTGTTCTGCTTATCATTCATACTCGACATTACAGTGTTTAAATAGAGCAAAGACAATACATTAGGGTTTACAAGGTTTGAAATGAGTGAACCAGAGGCTCTACACGTTCTGGAAACAGCCTGGCTGGTCAAGGGTGAACTTGGCTGAGAATAGGCCACCAAGGTCCAGTCAACCGTCCAGGTTCATAGTCCAAGCTTCCCTTCCTTTCCAGCCTGTAAAGGTGTAAACCTTATCCACAAACGGTCACAGCAAGCAGCATCTCGCAGATGCCTTCCTAGATGCCATTCTGATCCCATCTTCTTCTCCAAACCATCCGAGACTCTTTCTTCACCATTGGAGCTTCTTTGTGACTTGGGATGCAAGGTAAGTCCTAGGGTTGTACGGATTTAGGGTTTGGTCCGTACAACTTGACCCGGTTTTTGCACAAACCTAAAATAACTTCAAATGGTCGAGAATAAAGTTTTCCGGGTTGGCTCGTCCGTACAGGCCGTACAGTCCGTACGGCCGTACAGTACGGACGAACCGAACTTTGCACATCGACCCATTTGATCCCAAACTTCTCCCAAGCCTTCTTCCTTCATTGTAAACCCTTCCTGAACCTCTTTCTGGCTCAGCATTGCCTTCTGGACCCTCCTTAAGTCTTGACAGAACTTCTAAGAGGTTTGGTCCTTTCTTTGCTCATAACCTTTAGTGATTGATTTATCACTTCAGGTTTAACAATATTCACAATGTGAGGAGTTAAGCATTATGGTTTAGAGGCTGCCTTACCTCTTTCTCTCATAAGGCAGCTTAATACTTGTAAAACACACTCTAAACTCTTCTTTATCTCTTCTTAAGCTCTAGATTACTGAATCTATTTCTCATTCTCCTTAAGTGAACAAACTCAAAGTGTTGTGTTACTTCAGAAGGATAGATTCAAACTAGAGATTCTCTGCCACACATAACTAGTTTGCTGTCTAGGATCTTGGTTATAGTGTAGGCTTTTTAAGAGGATTCAACCACCAGTTGGTTGTCTCTTCCTTTGAATGGTGAGTTCCTGTTGTATGGTTGAAAGGGATTCAGTTACAAGTTAACTGAATAATCTCTTGACATGAGACAAACACATGAATTCTAACATGAATGATCTAAGAACATGATTCATTAATCTCATGAATGTACTAGGTGCATTGGTTAATCCAAATGGCATAACTAACCACTCATATAATCCATGTTTAGTTTTAAATGCAGTCTTCTATTCATCTCCTTCTTTCATACTAATCTGATGATAACCACTTTTTAAATCTATCTTAGAAAAGATGCAAGAACCATGCAATTCATCAAGCATATCATATAGTCTAGGTATAGGGTGGCGATACTTCACTGTGATGTTGTTGATTTATCTACAATCAACACACATACGCCATGTACCATCCTTCTTAGGCACTAGGAGCACTGGTACAGCACATGGGCTCAAGCTCTCTCGGATATAGCCCTTCTCCATGAGTTCCTCTACTTGTCTTTTGATGTGATCATGGAAAGCACCAAGGATGATGTGATCATGGACCGGATCACTAAGGAGAACAAGGAGAGTCTAGATGAGCCACATGAAGCCACAATGCACCAGCAGCCTGGTGATGATGCTCTAGCCATTCCAGAAGGTCCCATGACTCGTTCCAGAGTCAAGAAACTTAAGGAGAATGTTGTTGAATTACTCACTTCACATCCACAACAAGAAGAAAGTCTTGGACAAGGTTTGATCCGAGATGTCTTGATCACAATTCAAGCCATCTCTACATCAAGCTGAGTTAGTGTCTAGGCAAGACATTTGGTGCGTGCTCTTTTCCTTGCTTTTGGTTTTGTCCCATGAGGTTTTCCGGAGGAAGGTTTTTAACGAGGCCACAACTTGTCTTACACATCACTTAGGCTCTATCTCGGCCCAAGACTAGCAGAAGTTTACATTTTTAAGCTTATGCTATTTTTAAACTATAGTTTTCCTTTTTTCTATTTTCGAAACCCTAGAGAGCCTGTTCTCTGGTTTCTTTTATTTAAAGGGTTCTCCTAACTCTATTGTACTCAAGCAATCAATAAACAACGAGTATTCTTTCTCCTTGACGGCTCTCTCTCTCTAGAAAGTGTGTCGAGTTCTGGTGTGTAATATCCAGAGACCTAAGGGTGTCTAAATCGGTGTGTCATATCCGGTTTGTTCATCTAGGAGTATCAAGAGTTCATCCATCCCTCTTGTGTCACCATTCAATCCACACGCCTTGAAGAACTTGAGTCTCTGATTCGTTCTTGCAAGGATTATCCATTCCCATCAACCAAAGAGCATCCTAGGGACGCATCAAGTGGTATCAGAGCAACTTTGGTTTGGGAAGTGCTCGTCCTCTCTTGTTTCTTTTTGTTTCATCAGTAATAAACCTTTGTTAAGCAGTAAATCTCATCTTATTAGGGCTGCTCGAAATTCAGAGAGATTAGACAAGGTTTAAGAGATTTTTCCTTTTTTGCTTGCGGAAACCCTAGTTTGTTAAACCCTAACCGCATAAGGTCTTGTCTCTTTAGATCACTTTGTTTCTTCTGCAAATCAACTTAATCACCTTGAGCACGAGTAGATTTAGGTTGTTTAGGCTGCTAGAAAACCTTAGAAAAGTTTAGACAAGATTTAAAGAATTTCCTTTTTGCTTGAAATCAGAAACCCTAGTTCCTTTTTACCTAGCCGAATTATCCTTTTTGCTTTTGTCTTGCAAAACAAGCTTGATTTCGTGTTCTCCTTTTTCCTTTTTGCTTGTCTTGTTACCTAGAAACCTTTTACTGGTTATTTTCGTTTTCCTTTGTGCAGGAAGCAATAAGGACCGAGTCTGAGGAGGAAGCAACGTTGGTACCATGGCAGGAGATCAGAAAGGAGTCCTCACTAAGGATGAAAGGCTGTTACTTAAGGCTATGAATGCTCAGCTGCAACAGATGATGAGAATCAGCCATGATAAACTCTGGCAGGAGTTTAGACAGGATCTCCAACAAGCTAATGGACGTGGAGAGCCACACTTCAAGCAACCAGCCAACACATGGAGCAGACCACACCAATCTTCTCTCACTCCTAAATCAATTGATCTTTGTTCTGATTATAAACCACTTACTGATATTCAACTCTATGCTTTTTCAGGAAAAGGTGACTATCTAGAATGGGAAAGAACCATGGACAAGTGGCTGCATTACAACAGAATATTGAAGAAGGAAAGATTAGCTTTTGCAATTTCTCAACTCAAAGGAAACGCTTATAAGTGGTGGTTGCAAGAAGAAGATGATCGCAGGTTCTACAAGGAACCAACTATCACCACGTGGGAGAGTCTGAAGTTGTTACTAAGGGAAAAGTATGCATCCAAAGGCAACACTTCCCTAAAGTCTCCAATGAATGAAGTCTCATCTAGCAAGACAGTAACCTGTTACAGCAAAGATAAAACAAAAAAAACATTCCTGGTTCAGTGAGGAAGATAAAAAGAAGTTATTACAAGTAATGGTGGATGTGGAGAAGCAATTCAAGAGGACCAACCCTGGACGTTCATCAAAGCACCCAGAACCAGACTCAGCTGCACAATCAGATTTAACTGCACTAACTCAAGAAGCTCAAACAGAAACATCTTTGGTAAAAAGAAAGTTTGGGACAGAACAAGAGTGTTCTCTTTTCTTACCTCAGCCTGAATTCAATTTCAGTACTTCTTGTGATGAACTAACTTTTCTTACACCGGTGCAACCGAGTAGCCTTGTTTCAGTGTCACAGGTTGCTAAAGAAGGATCAGTAGAGAGACAACCAGAGCAATCAACACAAGGAGAAGAGTTGGAACATCAGAACAACTTGCAGTCTAATCCAACTCCTAAACCCTTGTCTCATAACCAGCAAAAGCACTGTAAGGAAGCTAAAGTAGTTAGTTCTGCGCCTATAATGTGTGTTAAAGTGAGTACTAAAGACATAAAACGTTTTGGTCTTGACAAAGTAAAAGATTTTTGTGTTTCAAATTCTGTTTTTGATAACTTGCTTAGATCTTTTAAAGGACTGGAACCAGAAAACCTCTTTGATCAAAAACATTTTCAAAATAATAAAAACAACATTTCTGGTCATGTTTTGAGTCTTGATCAGTTTCTGAAATATAGCAAAAGCTTTGATCACTTTGAAAAGGTTTTAGAGCTTGAGTTGAAACAAACTGATTTCTTTTTTAGACAACCTTGTGATTCATTTGCTAGAACTGAAGAGAAGAGTTTCGTTGTGAATTTTCCTAGGCATGATTTGAACACTGATGATTGTTTTGCATCCACATATGTCTTGAAAGAACCTAGGAAGTTGCATGAACCGAAATTGCATCATTCTGATTTTAGGTTTGAAATTTTGAAATCTGCAAATATCTCTGAGCTTGAGATTGATTGTTTGTGTGCTGAAAATGATTCTAAACGTGTAGGACTGTTCTTTGAGGATATTCTAGTGTATAACACTTTCTTTGATAAACCTGTTGCACAATTGAAACTAGAACGCTCTGCTTCTGAATGTGTGAACTTGATCCTTGATGATATTTGGGTCTATAATATTTTCTTTGATATGCATAATAGATGGAAGAGTCATACTGTTTTGTGCTCTGGAGACATCCTTGTCTATAATACTTTCTTTGACCTGATAACACACTTGACTTGTTCAAAACAAGCTGAGAAAGGTACAGGTGAAAAGATGAGCTACATTGATCAGAGTATCAGTGATGAGTCTTTGGCTAAGTTGGAGAAGCACCAAACAAATCTTGAAAACTGTCTAGTCGCCAGTTGTGATATAGGAGCAGTCAGAAGATCATATCTCATCAACAAAAACGATTTAGGCCATGAAACCAACTGCATTATAAACTTAACTCATCAGGCTATCACGTTGATTTGGAATCATGTCCAAATCTTTTCAGGTGAAAGAGTTATGGGTTCTACAAGTCAGGTGATCCTATCTCTGCTTTGTTTGAATTTTGCTAAGTTTAGAACATCTCAAACCTATCTATGGCGACCAGGTGAGCATGCTAAGATAAGTGGTCATGTTTTCAATGATCCTTTTATCACTCTTCACACAGATATAATACTCTTATTTTTATCAAAAGAGCCAAGTATAGATTTCAGGAAAGCTTTGAAGGGTGTAAGGAGAAGCTACAAGCGTGAAGAAGATATGAGGTTCAAACCACCATATTTGGACCAGGATAATCACCAAGGCGTCACTTGCTTCATCATCATCAAAGAAGCACCTCCAGACGCAACATACAAGCCAAAACCGAGCAGAAAAGGATTTGGACTATTGCTCTTACTCTATGATAAAATTTTATGTGCTAACTTATTGTGTGTCAAAGAGTATGATGCAGGTTTGAGTAATGAATCAGGAATCAAACTGATCAGTCCCTTCTACATATCCGAACCAATCAGCCACAATGCCTATCAAAGAGGCTTGCAAGGTAAGTGTAATCTGATTTCAAACTTTGATGTTACTGACTTGGTCCCCTCTATTGCAGGTAAAACAGATTTGAGGACAAATCTTTTTGAAGAGGGAGGGGATGATGTGATCATGGAAAGCACCAAGGATGATGTGATCATGGACCGGATCACTAAGGAGAACAAGGAGAGTCTAGATGAGCCACATGAAGCCACAATGCACCAGCAGCCTGGTGATGATGCTCTAGCCATTCCAGAAGGTCCCATGACTCGTTCCAGAGTCAAGAAACTTAAGGAGAATGTTGTTGAATTACTCACTTCACATCCACAACAAGAAGAAAGTCTTGGACAAGGTTTGATCCGAGATGTCTTGATCACAATTCAAGCCATCTCTACATCAAGCTGAGTTAGTGTCTAGGCAAGACATTTGGTGCGTGCTCTTTTCCTTGCTTTTGGTTTTGTCCCATGAGGTTTTCCGGAGGAAGGTTTTTAACGAGGCCACAACTTGTCTTACACATCACTTAGGCTCTATCTCGGCCCAAGACTAGCAGAAGTTTACAGTTTTAAGCTTATGTTATTTTTAAACTATAGTTTTCCTTTTTTCTATTTTCGAAACCCTAGAGAGCCTGTTCTCTGGTTTCTTTTATTTAAAGGGTTCTCCTAACTCTATTGTACTCAAGCAATCAATAAACAACGAGTATTCTTTCTCCTTGACGGCTCTCTCTCTCTAGAAAGTGTGTCGATTTCTGGTGTGTAATATCCAGAGACCTAAGGGTGTCTAAATCGGTGTGTCATATCCGGTTTGTTCATCTAGGAGTATCAAGAGTTCATCCATCCCTCTTGTGTCACCATTCAATCCACACGCCTTGAAGAACTTGAGTCTCTGATTCGTTCTTGCAAGGATTATCCATTCCCATCAACCAAAGAGCATCCTAGGGACGCATCATCTTTGCAACTCCTTGGTCTCAACCGGGTTGGTTCTTGATATGATCATGGATAGCTCAAGCTCGGAGGAAGATGTTCCTGAGCGAGAAGGAAGTATCACACGATCTAAGACCAGGGAGTCAGCTCCGGAAGCCAGGGTATAACACGTTCAAAAGCTAAGGAGTTAGCTAAGGAAGTCCCGAGCCTTAATTAACACGGAAATGGAGGATCATCAAGCCACTGCTATCTACAGCATATTCACCCATATTCCGCAAGAAGGACCAGGTGACTTATTTGAATAGCCACAAAGAGGATAATGTGTAGCTGTACTCTTTCATTAGAGAATGGGTTTTTTTCCTACACCGGGTTTACCATTCTTAAGGTTTTAAGGAGGCAGGGCATTTTTTCTCTTCAATAAAGCTATTTGAATAAGTACTTGGTTTGGTTTTGGCACATAAAGACTTTTCTTTATGTCGCATGCTTTGTTGTTTTAATTCCAAACTTCATGCTGTTTTCTTTTATTTTTAGAACTACTTGCTGTTTTTCTTTTAAGGGTGTGTCAAAAACCCTAAGGCTCATGTGCCTCTCTCTTTCTTTATATTTTCGTGACTGCTGCTTATATAGAGGCAGAGAATAAACGTGAAAGAAACTTTTCCAGCAGAAACTTGTTCTCTCAAACTGATTCTATCCTAGACTTGAATCCGAGCCTCTAACGTGATCTTCATCATCCTAGAGTCTCTACAAACCAGCAACCATTGTTTCCAGCCTCTGGTTGTGTCGAAATCATCTTTCCCATATTCATCAATCTCGCCATCAGTCCACCTCCAGCCCATCCGTTCATCACTCCATCGCTGCCATCATTCCCTCATTCGTCGCATAATCCGTTCTTCATTGCTTCAGCCTTTAAAACTTCAGAGTAACGTTCCTAGGATCGTATCATGTGGTATCAGAGCCACTCTGAACCCTAAAGGCTAAGAAAAACAACCCCTTACCCTTCTCTGTTTTCGATTTCTCTTAGTTTCACAATTGCTGTTTTTTTTCCCTGTGTTATCAGGAAAAGCTGATCTGTTTTTGTTAATTTCTGTTTAGATTAAGGTTTCTAATCTTTTCTGTGATTTTTGCAGGTGATTACATGGAGATTAGCTTCTGTTTTAGTTGATCAAAGCCGTGAATCAGCCTCTGTTTCTTAGTGATCATATGCTGTCCTGTTTTAGCTTGTCGTATCTCGCTGTTTGCTGCTGTTGTTAACTTGTTTTTGCTGCATCAAAACTAAGTTTTTACCATCTGTTTTAATTTGATATCTTGCTGTTTTGGTTGCTTGCTTGGTAATATTTTCAGTTCTGGGTTTTAATTTAAAGCTGAAGAACTTTTTTGTCAAGTGTATTGAATTCTTTTCAAAGAACTTCTTACTGTGAGTTAGTTGATATTTGTATCAGGTACCATGGAGCTTTCACCTGAAGCCATGGAGAACCTTAACAAGATGATGGCTCAGCAGATCAAAGAGTCCTCTATGGCTCTTTCCACTCAGATCACTGCTCGGCTCAATGAACAATTAGCTCAACAGATGGAGCAACTCAACACAAGAGTTGATACCACCATTAAGGAGATGATCCAAGCACGAGCATCCACTAGAGAAGAATCATCACATACTCCAACCCCCTTCTGAAGCCATGCATTTGCACAAGGGCAAAGGCCACATCGGCACCTCAGCCAAACGATCAAGACCTACATCGGCACCTCTATCTTCACGAAAATAGATCTAAGGAGTGGTTACCATCAGATTCGCATGAAGGAAGGAGATGAATGGAAGACAGCTTTTAAGACCAAGCATGGTCTTTATGAGTGGCTGGTCATGCCTTTCGGACTCACCAATGCTCCCAGCACCTTCATGAGACTCATGAACCATGTCCTCAGGGGATTTATCGGAGTATTTGTGGTTGTATACTTCGATGACATCCTCATCTATAGCAACGGTTTGCAAGAACATCTTTCACATATTCGTTCTGTTTTAAATGTTCTTTGATCTGAAAAGTTATATGCTAACCTTGCTAAATGTTCTTTCTGCACTAAGGAAGTAGTCTTTTTAGGATTTGTTGTGACAGCAGAAGGAGTTAAGGTTGGCGAGGAGAAGATCAAAGCAATCCGTGATTGGCCTACACCCAAAACCGTGGGAGAAGTTAGGAGTTTTCACGGTTTGGCAGGTTTCTATAGACGATTCGTGAAAGACTTCAGCACCATTGCTGCTCCACTTACCGAAGTGATCAAGAAAGACATTGGTTTCAGATGGGAAACCGCCCAAGAAAAGGCTTTTACAGCCTTAAAAGAGAAGCTTATCAACTCTCCTTTATTAGTCTTACCTGATTTTAAAAAGACTTTTGAAATTGAATGTGGTGCTTCTGGTGTCGGTATTGGTGCAGTACTTACACAGGAAAAGAAACCAGTGGCATATTTCAGTGAGAAGTTGGGAGGAGCTACTCTTAACTATCCTACCTACTGTTGACATGAAGAAATAAAGAGCAAGAGAAGCAAGTGTTGACATGAAGATATAAAAGACAAAGAGGAAGAGAGTATGGCAAGAGAAGGATCCAGAATGATCAAATGAAGTTGTTCCGTACAGTTTAGGTCTACACTGACCTAACTTGGCTTACAAGACAAGGAAAGGGTTAGCTAGAGAGGGAAGGAGACTTATTTAAATCAGACCATGTGATCTGGTCACCAGAGGAGCAGAGAGACGTTAGGGAAGAAGAAGATCACATGCCAAGATAAGGAGACACCCATTTAGGTCCTGTCCCTTTCCACCATGTCTGGACAAAACCTCTGTCCCTTCCTGTCTCTTTCCAACAAGTCTGGGCGTGCCTCTGCCTTCCCTCAGTCCTATTTGTTTAATATATCTCTTGTCAGCTTGTGTATTTGTTTATGTTTTATTTTGCCTATTAAAAGGCTTGTACCAGAAACTAAATCAAGCAAGGAAATTATATTCTCTCCTTCTCTCTCTCTCACTCACGAAATCCCTCACTCTCTCTCCTGTTCTTACTATTCTTCACATTTCCAGCAACAAACTCTTTCTTAATCTCATTTAAACACTCACTAAATTACTAAAACTCACATGGTATCAGAGCTGTATGCTCTTGAGACCTAAATCTCCCTACTCTCTTTACTTACTTCCGCAAATTCTCTGAGTTTCATTTCTATTTTTGGCAAAGTTCATCTTGTTCTTCAGCTGTTCATCATTTCCAGCTCCAGAAATTGCCAAAAATGGAAAAGTCTACTTAAATTGAGTAAAGGTGATTTCGACCAAGAAAATGAAGAAGGAGAACCCTATTCCAGTGACCCTAGAGGGTCCTAACTATCTTTTATGGTCAAGAGTGGCCAGAGTTACCTTGGGAAGTCATGGACTTTGGGACAGCCATATCATGGAGGCTGAAATTCCAAAGAGGATGGCTCAAGAGGATAGTCAGGCTACTTGTATGAAGCATGAAGCCAAGTGGGTTCAAGAGGAACAGCAAGCACTTGGAATTATACACAGCTCTCTGTCTGAACAGATCTTGGAGGATCATTATCACATCAGAATCGCCAAGAATCTATGGGAGAAGCTTCAAAATATTTATGGGAATCTATGGGAGAGTCTTCAAGCTGTCTATGAGCAAGACAAAGTTTTCAGTCTTCTCCTAAACTTGGATTTACCCTGCAAAAGTCTGATAAGTCATATTATTCAAGAAAGGAAGCTGCCAAGTTCTCAAGGAAGCCAGCCGAGTACATTTGAGCTCAAGGAGTTTGAGTATCAAGTAATTGAAGGAAGAACCATGTATTCAGCATTCTGTGGTGATTCTAATGAAGGAGGAACATGGAGGAGTATGGCAGGGGCGACCAATTCTGATGGTCCAGTGACCAGAAGAGACTTTGATGCCTTTATAAAAGCTGCCAAGGCCCTTATCTCACCCAAGGAGGTTGGTAATTATTCTCCTGACTCTAAACCCATTATTATAGATTCAGGAGCTAGCCATCACATGATTAGTGATAGGAACCTGGTTAGTAATATCAAACCTGCCTCAGGGAATGTGCTTATAGCAAATGGTGATAAGGTTAAGATAGAAGGGATAGGGAACCTTAGGTTGTTTGATAAAGAATCAACTGCCTTGTATATGCCTCAGTTTACATCAAATTTGCTATCAGTGAAAAGAGCAACCGTTGATCTGAATTGTCAAGTTGTCTTTAGACCTGATGAGGTTGAGTTTCAAGACTTGAAGACAGGGCAGGTTATTGGTAGAGGGCACAGCCATCAGGAACTGTATCACCTAGAGAAGACTAAGATATCTGGTGCAACGCCTGCTCACTGCCTGATCAGTGCTTCTAATGGGGTTGAGAGCACCATATGGCACTCTAGATTGGGACATCCCCATACTAGAGCATTGAACTTGATGCTTCCGGGTATGGTGTTTCAGAATGATGAATGTGAAGCATGTATCTTGGGGAAGCATTGTAGGACAGTCTTTTCAAGGTCTAGCACTATCTATGAGAAGTGTTTCGACCTGGTTCATTCTGATGTGTGGACAGCACCGTGTCTTTCCAGAGAGAATCACAAGTACTTTGTCACCTTCATTGATGAGAAGTCAAAATACACATGGGTGACTCTGATTCAGACAAAAGACCGGGTGCTGGAGGCATTCAAGAACTTCCATAATCATGTTTCCAACCATTTCAATGCCAAGTTGAAGATTCTCAGGTCTGATAATGGTGGAGAGTACACTAGTCAAGCATTTAAGCAATATCTAGCTCAGCATGGGATCATTCAGCAAACTAGCTGTCCTTACACACCACAACAAAATGGTGTAGCTGAGAGGAAAAATCGACATCTGATGGAGGTGGCCAGGAGCATGATGTTCCATACAAGTGTACCTAAAAGGTTTTGGGGAGATGCAGTCATGACAGCATGCTACTTGATCAACCGGATTCCAACCAGAATTCTTCAAGACCAATCTCCATTTGAGGTATTGAACAAAACTAGACCATCTATTGATCATATGCGTGTGTTTGGGTGTCCTTGCTTTGTCTTGATACCAGGAGAGCAAAGAAATAAACTAGAGGCCAAGAGTACAAGAGCTATGTTCATTGGCTACTCTCCAAACCAAAAGGGTTATAAGTGTTATGAACCAGAGACTAGGAGAGTCCTGGTATCTCGAGATGTGAAGTTTGTGGAATCTAGAGGATACTACAACAACAAAGATTGGAGTGAACTTGAGAATCTATCCCAATCAACCTCGGATAGAGCAAACAATCTTCGACGGGTAATGGAGAGTATTGGGATCAGTATACCTATGGATAAGAGAGGTACTGAACCAGATGAGGCTAGACAAGCTCCCACTCAGTCTAGTGAAGCTGAGACCACCACTGACGAGTTTGAGGGTCAGGAGATTCCCCACCTTGACCATGAGGGGGGCAACAATGCTGAGCCACAATCCGAAAACTCAGCACCAATTCATGGTCAAGATGAGCAACAAGATCAAGAAGCACCAGTGGTAAATGAGAACCAACCCTCAGCCAATGAAGAAGAGGTTCAAAATGAAGAATCACAACCAGTACTAAGGAGGAGTACTAGAATCAAACAGCCGGCCTCTAATTGGATCAACACAAGGGTCTACTTCAACTCACAAGCTGTAGCTCATCCTATACAAGCAACATGCTCCCTAGCTCAATATCCTATGGATCATCAAGCTTTCATCACTAACCTTGATGAGGCTTACATACCAAGGTCATATGAAGAGGCTATGGCAATTAAGGAATGGAGAGATTCAGTAAGAGATGAGATGGGTGCTATGGAGAAAAATGGAACCTGGTTTGAAACTGAACTTCCCAAAGGCAAGAAGGCAGTAACAAGCATGCTGTTGTTCACAATTAAGTACTTAGCCAATGGGAAACCTGAGAGGAAGAAGACCAGGCTGGTAGCAAGAGGCTACACTCAAGTATATGGTGAGGACTATCTTGAAACCTTTGCACCAGTGGCAAAGCTTCACACCATAAGGATTTTGCTCTCTCTTGCTGTGAATTTGGAATGGGATCTTTGGCAAATGGATGTCAAGAATGCATTCTTACAAGGAGAGCTAGAAGATGAAGTATACATGCGGCCTCCACCAGGGATGGAAAACATGGTCAAACCTGGTAATGTATTGAGGCTGAGGAAGGCAATCTATGGTCTGAAGCAATCTCCAAGAGCCTGGTATCACAAACTGAGCACAACCCTTAATGGAAGAGGGTTTGTGAAATCTGAAGCTGATCACACTTTGTTTACTCTCACCAGCCAGAAAGGGATCATTGTGATTCTCATCTATGTGGATGATATCATCATCACAGGCAGTGATAAAGAGGGGATCAGCTCCACCAAAGCATTCCTCAAGGCAACATTTGATATCAAGGATTTGGGAGAGCTCAAATATTTTCTTGGGATTGAGATGTGTAGATCCAAGGAGGGACTGTTTCTGTCCCAAAGGAAATACACCCTTGATGTATTAAAGGAAGCTGGAGACCTTGGTGGTAGAGCTGCTAAAACACCTCTAGAGGAGGGATACAAAGTAATGCGTGAGGGGGAGTATGAAGACAAGGCTTATGAAGATGTGAAGCACTATAGGAGAATGGTGGGAAAACTCATATATCTCACTATCACAAGACCAGATGTGTGCTTCGCAGTCAACCAAGTAAGCCAACATATGCAAGCCCCCAAGATACATCATTGGAACATGGTTGAAAGAATTCTGAGGTACTTAAGAGAAGCACCAGGACAAGGAGTTTGGATGGGTTGCAACAAGAGTACTGAGATAGTTGGTTATTGTGATGCTGATTGGGCTGGAGATAGGATAGATAGGAGGTCTACAACCGGCTATTGTACTTTCATTGGAGGTAATTTAGTAACATGGAAGAGCAAGAAGCAGAAGGTGGTCTCATGTTCAAGTGCTGAGGCAGAGTATAGAGCCATGAGAAAGCTCACAAGTGAACTGATTTGGATTAAAGGGTTGCTTAAGGACTTGGGAATTGAGACTACCACACCCATCACCATGCACTGTGATAACCAGGCTGCAATACACATAGCTTCCAACAATGTGTTCCATGAGAGAACTAAACACATTGAGGTGGATTGTCATAAGGTGAGGCAAGCCGTGGAGCAGAAAGTCATCTTGCCTTGCTATACCAGAAGTGAAGACCAGCTAGCTGACATCTTTACCAAGGCTGCTAGCACCAAAGTCTGTGAGTTCATTCATCCAAAGCTTGGACTCATAGATCTCACATGTCACTGATCCTCTTGCCATGAAGTGTTCTACTCTTTTTCCTTGGTGTGGTTTTTGTCCCATGCGGTTTTTACTAGCTGAGGTTTTAATGAGGGAATGCTTCATGGCTTCCAAGCTTGACTTGTTCCACATGGTCAAGCTTGAGGGGGAGTGTTGACATGAAGAAATAAAGAGCAAGAGAAGCAAGTGTTGACATGAAGATATAAAAGACAAAGAGGAAGAGAGTATGGCAAGAGAAGGATCCAGAATGATCAAATGAAGTTGTTCCGTACAGTTTAGGTCTACACTGACCTAACTTGGCTTACAAGACAAGGAAAGGGTTAGCTAGAGAGGGAAGGAGACTTATTTAAATCAGACCATGTGATCTGGTCACCAGAGGAGCAGAGAGACGTTAGGGAAGAAGAAGATCACATGCCAAGATAAGGAGACACCCATTTAGGTCCTGTCCCTTTCCACCATGTCTGGACAAAACCTCTGTCCCTTCCTGTCTCTTTCCAACAAGTCTGGGCGTGCCTCTGCCTTCCCTCAGTCCTATTTGTTTAATATATCTCTTGTCAGCTTGTGTATTTGTTTATGTTTTATTTTGCCTATTAAAAGGCTTGTACCAGAAACTAAATCAAGCAAGGAAATTATATTCTCTCCTTCTCTCTCTCTCACTCACGAAATCCCTCACTCTCTCTCCTGTTCTTACTATTCTTCTCATTTCCAGCAACAAACACTTTCTTAATCTCATGTAAACACTCACTAAATTACTAAAACTCACACCTACGACAAGGAACTCTATGTTGGATTTTCAGAGTTCAGGCTGTGGTGATGAAGAACAGCCCCTTAGGGCGAGATGAGAGCTTGAAATGATGAGATAGAGGTCTGATGTGATTAGTGTGAATCAAGAACAGAAACAAGAGATTTAGAGAGATTAAGAGATTAAAGTATAAGAAAGGGGTAGATTAAGGGTTTCTGATCAAGAACACACTTTGTTTATTATGAAGGAGAGGGGAAATCCCCCTTACTCTCTTGGAGAGTTACAAATCGCCCAATGGGTCTTTTTATATGCTTTTCAAGGCTGAAACATAAACCTAAATCTAATGGCTGATAATACTTGAAGCATGGAAGGATGGACGTGTGAGATTGAGTCTTAGGTCTGGTCTTGATGCAATCTGAGTGATGGGAGCTGATTGGTTGGTCAAAGGGAAGGCTGGCTCCTTATTGGCTCCTCATAGGCGCCCATGAATATTCCCATGTATCTGTCCAGATACATGGTCCCCTACACAGCTTCTGGACAGCTCATGCCAGCTCACTTTTTTTGTCTTCTTCTCTTAAAGGTTTGTCTTCTTCTCTTAAGCTTTTGTCTTCTTCTCTTAAAGATCAGAAGCTTGTCTTTTAGTCCCGGACTTTGCACGGGCCATACCATTTCGCCCTATTTTTGCACGAACTCCCCAAACATCTTTAAAGCCATAATGAGACATTTTTAGGTCGCCCTATTTTTGCACGGTCCGTACCTTGCCCTATTTTTTCACGGTCCGTACCTTGCCCTATTTTTGCACGGTCCGTACCTCACCCTATTTTTGCACGGTCCGTACCTCGCCCTATTTTTGCACAAGTCTCAAATCTTCTCAAATGGTTGAATGTGAAAGTTTCGGATTGATCTGGTCCGTACGGATCCGTACGGTCCGAGTACATCCGTCCGTACCAAATCCGTACGGCCTTGCCCTAACTTTGCACATTCTCCTATTTGCTCCTTAACAGCCTTCTAAGTCCCTCCTGGACTTGGCCCTATCTTTGCACAACCTCCAGAGCACTTCTAAACACCTTTTAGACACTTCTAATGCCTTGTAGACAATCTCCGGAGGTTTCACCCTAACTTTGCACCAGACCCAAACTCATCTCAACTCTTCCTTTGGCTCCACTTCTTTCTTCAAGTTAATACTCCCCCTCAAGCTTGACTTTAGAGATCCTAAGTCAAGCTTGGAACCTTGAAGAACTCCCTCATTAAAAACCTTATGAGAAAACCCTCATAAGGAAAAGAGTAGAGCTTTCAAGGCCTAGGGATTGGCCAGTGGGTCTTTGGTGTTCTCATCAGTGTGATGGACACCAAATACCCTGGATCATGGCCTAACCGTGATGTGCAACTCATTGGCTTCATTGCACATCACCAACTCCTTCTCGGAACTCTTCTTTGGGGCTGCCTTGTGTCTTCCCTTCTCTCATGGCTTGTTGCCTTCTCCATCAGGTCTGATCACACGCCTAGCTTCTTCTTGTCTTCTTGAGTATCCAAGTAAGGTACCTGATACATCATTCTACAAGTGTATCAGTTCTCAAGAGATAAACCTATCATGAATATATAAAGAGATAAGATCAGGTTTACTCCCTTGTTTAGATGGTAAGGAGTGGCTGCTCTGAAACGCCACTTGAATCCTCACTGACTGAGCTTCCAAGCTCCTTCTCTTATCATGCAAGCTCATCCACACTCCCCCTCAAGCTTGAGACCGAGTATAGTGAAGGTCCAAGCTTGAATGGTGAGCGCATGTTAACTCCATGATAAGCCTTGTGGAGGGCACCACCATCTTCTCCAGACTTGATGCTTGATCTCCACTCCATTACCATTGCATAGAGGAGATACCTCAGTCCACTTAACAAGCACTCCTCACATAGCTTGTTGAGTGACCTTCTTCTTCCCTCACTACGGCATGATCTCTTCTAGATCAGCATGCAAGGTCCTTGAGTAACACTGGTCATTGAGCTACAGGATCATCAGGTGGCTCACTTTGCTCCCCTCCTCAAGCTTGGATCGGTTATGTGTCCAAGCTTGAAGTGAGCCTCAATGAGCCTTAAGATCAGGAGCACAACATCTCATGGACTGCGCATTCAACCACTGATCAACCCTCCCCTTTAAACTCCAATGCCTTCTGATCATCAGTCTCCTCCAGACTTAAGTGATGATCACTTGCTTAGTGTATCCACATACACTCCAGCAATCATTCCCAATGGAAGTAGTCTCCCTCTTTCACTCGGATGTATGGTGAACCAAGAGCACATCTTGTGAACCTGAAACAACACTCAAACTCCAGCAAAGATAAGACACAATGCATTGGCTTTTGCCAATGTCTCACTAGCTTTGCACTTAGATGGCCTCTTATTACATTAAGATCCATCTAATGCAAGCTTTCCATTCTCTAAACACTAAGCATGATCCGGCCAAGATACACTACTAAGCATTTAGGCAAACAACCCTGCCTTAACCGCATTCATAGACATGAGTCTTGAAGCATCAACCTTAACGCAGCAACAAAACAGCAAGCATTAATCTTCAATCAGTTTTCTACTCATGAATGCAAACAGGTTCAGATATTACCATCTAACATCCTAGTAAGCACCATTTAGAACTGAGGTTAAGCATTACTAATTTCACTCAACATCAGACAAAGCAGTACCTTAGGCGGTTTCAGTTAATGAGAGTTAACAGGATTAAGAACAGCATCTAACATCCTAACACAACTCATAACAGAACCGGGGCAAAGCATTTCATTTCTCAACATCAAACAAGACTCCACAATAAACACTAGCATCCTGGGACTACACAAGACAATACCATCAAGCAAGATAACCCACGGATTGCAACATATCACTTAACCACAGCCATACACAATCACAAGCTCATATCAAGTAGGTTTAGGATTAGCTTACAACCAAGGAACCTGAGCTGGTTCCTTGAGCCTCCTTGGTTACAGGTCATGAATCTGGTGGATTAGAGAGCTGGATCGTCACCCAACACCTTCTCCTGGTGTTCATACCCTCCTTCTTGAAACCGCAACACAAAAGGCTCCACCTTTCTTCACCTTCTCAAGTCGCCATCTTCATGAACAAGGAGAGAGCTTTCTTCTTGAAAGGTATAAGCTTGAACAGGAGATGGGACACGCCTTTAATGGACAGGAGAGGAGAGGAGCGACCATGAAGAACCACCTTAGCTTCATACACCATCTTCTGGAAGCAAGAGAACTAAGGCTGGACAAGACTTCTATGGTTTGGATCTGTGATGAGGATGGACTTGTGATGATTTGCGGAAGCTAGATACCAAGTTCTGATGAACCTGGCTCTGATACCATGTTGGATTTTCAGAGTTCAGGCTGTGGTGATGAAGAACAGCCCCTTAGGGCGAGATGAGAGCTTGAAATGATGAGATAGAGGTCTGATGTGATTAGTGTGAATCAAGAACAGAAACAAGAGATTTAGAGAGATTAAGAGATTAAAGTATAAGAAAGGGGTAGATTAAGGGTTTCTGATCAAGAACACACTTTGTTTATTATGAAGGAGAGGGGAAATCCCCCTTACTCTCTTGGAGAGTTACAAATCGCCCAATGGGTCTTTTTATATGCTTTTCAAGGCTGAAACATAAACCTAAATCTAATGGCTGATAATACTTGAAGCATGGAAGGATGGACGTGTGAGATTGAGTCTTAGGTCTGGTCTTGATGCAATCTGAGTGATGGGAGCTGATTGGTTGGTCAAAGGGAAGGCTGGCTCCTTATTGGCTCCTCATAGGCGCCCATGAATATTCCCATGTATCTGTCCAGATACATGGTCCCCTACACAGCTTCTGGACAGCTCATGCCAGCTCACTTTTTTTGTCTTCTTGTCTTAAAGGTTTGTCTTCTTCTCTTAAGCTTTTGTCTTCTTCTCTTAAAGATCAGAAGCTTGTCTTTTAGTCCCGGACTTTGCACGGGCCATACCATTTCGCCCTATTTTTGCACGAACTCCCCAAACATCTTTAAAGCCATAATGAGACATTTTTGGGTCGCCCTATTTTTGCACGGTCCGTACCTTGCCCTATTTTTTCACGGTCCGTACCTTGCCCTATTTTTGCACGGTCCGTACCTCACCCTATTTTTGCACGGTCCGTACCTCGCCCTATTTTTGCACAAGTCTCAAATCTTCTCAAATGGTTGAATGTGAAAGTTTCGGATTGATCTGGTCCGTACGGATCCGTACGGTCCGAGTACATCCGTCCGTACCAAATCCGTACGGCCTTGCCCTAACTTTGCACATTCTCCTATTTGCTCCTTAACAGCCTTCTAAGTCCCTCCTGGACTTGGCCCTATCTTTGCACAACCTCCAGAGCACTTCTAAACACCTTTTAGACACTTCTAATGCCTTGTAGACAATCTCCGGAGGTTTCACCCTAACTTTGCACCAGACCCAAACTCATCTCAACTCTTCCTTTGGCTCCACTTCTTTCTTCAAGTTAATACTCTATGCCTTGGTACGAGCTCTGCAGACCTGGCAGCACTATTTGTGGCCTAAAGAGTTCGTCATACACACAGATCACGAGTCCCTTAAGCACCTCAAGGGACAACAAAAGCTCAACAAAAGGCATGGTAGATGGATGGAATTCTTAGAAACTTTCCCGTACGTGATTCAGTATAAAAAAGGTAAGGACAATGTAGTTGCCGATGCATTGTCCAGGAGGTATTCTCTTATCTCTACCTTAAGTTCGAAATTAATTGGTTTTGAACTTGTGAAGGAACTCTATGAATCTGATCCGGATTTTAAAGAATACTATTCCAAATGCTCTAAATTTGCTTTTGAGAGTTATTTCAGGAAAGATGGCTATCTGTTCTACCAAAACCGACTATGCATTCCTACGGGAACAGTCCGAGAACTATTAGTGAGGGAAGCTCACAGTGGAGGACTTGCTTGCTGGTCATTTTGGTGTGGCGAAGACTTTACTCAGTCTTCAGGATCAGTTCTACTGGCCCCATATGAAGAAGGACGTGGAGAAAGTGTGCTCTAGGTGTGCCGTGTGCAAACTAGCCAAAAGCAAAGTTCAACCACACGGGTTATATACACCTTTACCTATTCCTTCTCACCCTTGGACTGACATCTCCATGGATTTTGTCATTGGCTTACCTCGAACCAGAAATGGTCGAGATTCTATTTTTGTGGTTGTTGACAGGTTCAGCAAGATGGCACATTTCATCGCCAGCCATAAGACAGATGATGCAGTTAGTGTTGCCAATTTGTTTTTCAGGGAAGTTGTGAGACTTCACGGAATGCCGAGGGTGATAGTATCAGACCGTGATACCAAGTTCTTGTCTCATTTTTGGCGCACTCTATGGGCGAAACTTGGCACCAAACTTTCATTCTCTACCACGTGCCATCCTCAGACAGACGGTCAAACGGAAGTAGTCAACAGATCACTATCAACCCTTCTGCGAACCATGGTTAAAGGCAACTTGAAGACATGGGAAGAGTATCTACCTTTTGTCGAATTCGCCTATAACCACGCTAAGCACTCTTCCACTTTATTTTCTCCCTTTGAAATTGTTTATGGATTTAACCCCTTGTCTCCTTTAGATTTGGTTTCTTTGCCTTTGAAGGAACGTAGCAGTTTAGATGGAAAAAAGAAAGCTGAGTATGTACGCAGACTTCACGCCAAAGGCGAAGAAAACATCAAGAAGAAGACCAAGCTGTACGCTAAACATGCAAACAAGGGGCGCAAGGAGCTGATTTTTGAAGGGGGAGACCTGGAACAGAGTAACGTTCCTAGGATCGTATCAGTTCTGTATGCTGGTCGGTTTGGAAGTGTAGATCCTGGAACAAAGTCTATCTGGTGCTCAATCCCTCGCAAAGGGGGTAAACCAATGGGATTGTCCTCTGGAAATACATCTTGAAACTCCTGCAAAAGAGAAACCATTTCACTCGGATACACCGGTGTAGAGTCTGTTAAGTTCAAAAGAGCTTCTTTAATCACAAGTAATATAGCAGATTGTTTAGAGTAAAGACTTCTTTTGATATCACCCATGTTAGCATAGAAGTTTGGCTGCTTAGTTCCAGCCGGTTTAAGATCAATCTCCTTCTTCTTTTGGAGTTGAATCTGATATTGTTGAACTTCCTTAGCTGTCAAGGGAACCAGGACAGTCTTGCAACCCTTGAACTCAAAGGAGTGCTTGTTGGTGAAGCCATCATGGATAACTCGGCGATCAGATTGCCAAGGTCTCCCAAGAAGTATGTGATCAGCTTCCATAGGCAACACATCACACAAGACTTCATCTTCATATTTTCCTATGGCTAAAAGAATGAGCACTTGACTTGAAACCTTCATGGTGCCTTCTTCATTCAACCATTGTAGCCGGTAAGGTTTGGGATGCTTCTGAACCTTCAATCCCAACTTCTTGACCATTCTCTCACTAGCAGCATTCACACAACTGCCTCCATCAACTATGAGGCTGCATACTTTCTCTTGGACCAAGCACCAGGTATAGAATAGGTTCTCTCGTTGCTCTAGCTCCTCAGTCTTGGTTTGCAAGCTTAGAAGCCTTCTTGCCACTAAGAGCTTCCCCTGGACTGGTCCTTCTTCATGCTCCTCTTCACTCTCTTCTTGGTCAGACTCGGTGTTGTCATCTTCTGAGGCATACTCACCATCTTCCAGCAAGATCATGACTCTCTTGTTGGTACACTCATTGGCATAATGACCTCGTCCTTGGCACTTGAAACACTTGACATCACGAGCTCTGGAACTAGAAGCCTCAGCCTTGCCCTTGACCTTGTCAAGAGCACTGCCTGGTTTGGTTTCTTCTCTCGGATAGGACTTGTTGTCTTTCTGAAACGGTTTATACTCCTTAGGATAAGGTGACTTCTCTTCCTTGGTGTTGTGTAACCGGTTGGAGCCATAGTGATTGCGTGAATGTCCCTTCCTCTTGAGCTGTTGTTCCACAAGAATAGCCTTGTGTAACATCTCTTCTAACTCCACATAATGTTGCATCTCAACATTGTCTTGGATATCTCGGTTTAGACCACATAGGAACCTTGACATGGTTGCTTCTCTATCCTCGGATATGCTAGCTATCAGCATGAGCAACTCCATCTCCTGGTAGTACTCTTCCACTGATCTTCAACCTTGAGTTAGCTTCCTGAGCCTGTGGTGCAAGTCTCTGTGGTAATGACTTGGAACAAACCTCTTGCGCATGATAGACTTCATCTCTGTCAAAGTCTCAACTGGTTCCTATCCATTCCTTCTACGAGTAGTGATGTACTGATCCCACCAACTTAGAGCATAGTCATAGAACTCAGTAGCAGCTATTTGAATCTTCTTGTGGTTTGTGTACTGCTTACACTGAAAGACCAACACAATCTTCTTTTCCCATTCAAGGTAGGTATCCGGATCAGCTTTGCCATGGAATGGGGGTCTTTTGATCTTCAAACCAGCAAGTTCATCTCTCTGGTTTGTCCTTCCTTCTTGTCCACGCCTATGTCTTATTTGGCTTTGTCTTGATGATGAACTGATATGTTCATACTCGTTGTCAGTCTCCTAATAACCAGCATGCTCTTGTCGAGTTGCATGAGGTCTCTCTTCTCTCCTAGCCTCTCGGTTGGTTCCTTGACCAGTAGCTCTTCTGACTTCTTCTCTGAGCTCTCTCCGGATCTCATTGAGGTTGGTCCTCATCATCTCGGTCATGGTTGCTACCATAGTCTGGTTCAGTTGAGTAGTCATGGCTTCCATGAGTAGCTTGTTCTTCCTGACGGTTCAGCTTCTTCTTCAGACTCGGATCCCATCGCTTCCTGCACAAAGGAAAACAATATAACCAGTAAAAGGATTCTAGGTAAACAAGACAAGTAAAAAGGAAAGAGATCAATACAAACAAAAGCTTGTTTTGCAAGACAAAAGAAAAAAGGATAATCGGCTAGGTAAAAAGGGAACTAGGGTTTCCGATTTCAAGCAAAAAAGGAAATTCTTTAATCTTTGTCTAAACTTCTCTAAGGTTTTTTAGCAGCCTAAACAACCCAAATATACTCGTGTTCAAGATGATTAAGTTGATTAGCAGATGAAACATTCTAGGGTTTCCGCAAGAGCAAAGAACTTATGCGGCTAGGGTTAACATTCTAAAGTTTCCGCAAGCAAAAAGGAAAAAGCTTTAAACCTTGTCTAATCTCTATGAGTTTCGAGCATCCCTAAACAGATTAGATCTACTGCTTGTTCAAGTTAACAAAGGTTTACTGCTGATGAAACAAAAAGAAACAAGAGAGAACGAGTACTTCCCAAACCAAAGTTGCTCTGATACCACTTGATGCGCCCCTAGGATGCTCTTTGGTTGATTGGGAGGATAGATCCTTGCAAGAACGAATCAGAGACTCAAGTTCTTCAAGGTTGTGGGATGAATGGTGACACAAGAGGGATGAGAAGACTCTTGATACTACTAGATGATTAGCTTGGATATGACACACCAAGTAAACACCCTTAAGCTCCGGATACAACACACCAGAAAACTCAACCACTTTCTAGAGAGAGAGCCGTCAAGAGAGAAAATAACTCGAAGTTTATTGATTGCTTGTGTACAATAGGGTTTAGGGAACCCTTTAAATAAAAAGAAACCAGAGAACAGGCTCTCTAGGGTTTCGAAAATAATAAAAAGGAAAACTATAGTTTAAGAATAACATAAGCTAAAAAATGTAATACTTCTGCTAGTCTTGGGCCGAGATAGAGCCTAAGTGATTTGTAAGATAAGTCGTGGCCTCGTTAAAAACCTTCCTCCAGAAAACCTCGTGGGACAAAACCAAGGGCAAGGAAAAGAGCACACACCAAATGTCTTGCCTAGACACTAACTCAGCTTGATGTAGAGATGGCTTGAATGGTGATCAAGACATCTCAGATCAAACCTTGTCCAAGAATTTCTTCTTGTTGTGGATGTGAAGTGAGTAATTCAACAACAGTCTCCTTAAGTTTCTTGACTCTGGAACGAGTCATGGGACCTTCTGGAATGGCTAGAGCATCATCACCAGGCTGCTGGTGCATTGTGGCTCATCTAGACTCTCCTTGTTCTCCTTAGTGATCCGGTCCATGATCACATCAAAACTCTTGTGTTGATCCAGTTTGATGCAGGCCTCTTGATCCTAGTACTCATCCTTAGGGGCTGGACATGGTCGTCCTCTTCCACTTCTTGCTTTTCTTCCTCTTGAACCTGAGCAGTTTCAGTTTCTTGTTCTTCAACACCAACCTGATCATGAACGAATGGTTCTTGTTCATTGCCCCCTTCAGGATCAGGATGAGTGACTTCTTCAGCCTCTTCTTCTTGAGGTGGAGTAGCTTCTCTGGTAGTCTCCTTCTCCTTTGATAAATTAATTCCCAGACTTTCCATGATTATTCTCAGGTTATTGGCCTTGTCAGATGCTTGAGACAGATCTTTGAGCTCATCCCAATTCTTCTCAGCATATAAACCTTTTCCTTCCATAAACTTCACATCTCTGGACACAAGAACTCTTCTTGTTTCAGGATTGTAGCACTTGTATCCTTTCTGCCTAGCTTATTCCTTTGGTCTCCTGGTATCAACGCAAAACAAACGCATCCAAACACTCTGAGGTGATGAATGGATGGTCTGGTTTGGTTCAAAACTTCATAAGGAGAGACATTCTTCAACACCTTGGTAGGAATCCGGTTGATGAGATAGCATGCTGTCACCACAGCATCACTCCAAAACCTTTTAGGAACATTGGCATGAAACATCATTGATCTAGCCACCTCCATGAGATGCCTATTCTTTCTTTCAGCCACTCCATTTTGCTGAGGAGTGTAAGGACAGCTTGTTTGGTGGACTATGCCATGTTTTACTAGATGATTCTTGAATGCATGGGCTTGTATACTCCTCCTCCATTTTCTGACCTCAGTACCCTTCACATTAGCTTTAAATTGGTTAGTGACATAGGATTGAAAGTTCATAAATGCATCTAACACACGATCCTTGGAAGGCAGCAAGGTAATCCAAGTGTATTTTAATTTTTCATCTATAAAGGTGACAAATACTTATGGTTTATCCCTAGACACACATGGAGAGGGTCCAAACATCAGAGTGAACTAAGTCAAAACATTTTTCATAGATAGTAACTGATGTTGGAAATACAGATTTGCAATGCTTTCTTAAGATGCATGCTTCACATTCCAAGTGGCTAAATGACATGTCAGGCAGTATAAGTTCTAATGCACGAGAGTGTGGATGTCCTAGTCTAGCATGCCAAGTAGTGCTATCACAAAGATTAGTGTTGGTCATGTATAAAGAGAGTAGAGATAGAGGGATAAGAAGGCTTAGTCTTTTGGAGATGGTATAAACCATCTTTGATGTTTCCTTCTCCAATCACCTTCCCTGTCTTAAGGTCTGAAATTCAACATCATTAGGCCTAAAAACCACCTGACAATTCTGGTCAACCGTGGCCTTCTTTACGGAAAGTAAGTTAAGAGGCAAAACCAGGCATATAGAAGGCAGTGGATTCTCTATCAAACAACTTAAGGTTCCCTATTCCTTCTATCCTCACCTCATCTTCATTGGCTATTATCACATTCCCT